>BOPP01000058.1:275040-294750 GCA_017312745.1 Gryllus bimaculatus | reverse complement strand
TTTTTTCCTGTTGTCCTACATTTCGCTGCCCGCGACGTTCAATTTTCATTTTATGACAGTCGTCAAATACATCGCATGTGCGAGTCGTGGCAAAAACAATTTCGTGTGGGGAATTTGAGGGTTTTGTTCTTTCTCATTATCTATTTTAAACAGCATTAAGTAATATCGGTGAGCGAGGTCCTTCACGGAAAATGTAGTGTACAATAAGTAATGTACATTGGGGAAGAAAAATGAATTGGAACCCACGGTTCACATTTCCTCGTTCATCTTGACCTACGAAGGCATCAATCTTTACAAAACATTTTGAAAAGAGTGCTTTTATGGGTAGGTAGTACCTGACCAGCGCAGAGAGCGCAAGACACCAACCAGTGTGTGCGCAGAAGGGTCAGAATCTACCAGCGGAAAACGTGAAGGGGATGTCGGTATTAAAAACTGGTGTGCCCCAAGGCCCTCGTTTTGAAACCATTTTTTTTCATTTCACAACAGGAGACTATTTATTCAAAGCATCAGATGTGATCTTCATTTTCAATACCTGTACTTTCTTTAGGACAGTGACAATTTTGGAATGGGTCTACATATTTTTAACAGAATAATGTAAAATGATACAGTACCGAGCCTTCTATTCTATCTCCCGGTAAAGATTGAAGCACATGTACACAATTTTAATACATAAAGAGGATCATTTCGACACCAAATTCATGTCCGTCCTCCGGTTACGAATTTAATCTTCCATTCATTCCAATGTATACCATGAATAATTATTTTTAAAAAGAGTTTAGTTTTTTTCTCTTTAACCTATTTGAAGAGTCTGCTACCAACGACCGACGCAAGTATTTCTGAGCCACGGTTTCTACAGCAAAGGGCGATTAGTAGTCTGCCTTGGGGCGAGGGACGGGGTTTCGAGAGACGCTGCCGGCGCTGGTGGCGGTGCAGGCGCCCGCTGCCCCGGGGGCCACTCACCTTCGTTCTTGGGGGCCGGCGGCTTCCGCGTCGCCCAGTTGGTGCGGATGCTCCGGCTCCCCAGCCACTGGCCGTTCATGGCGGCGATGGCGCTTTCCGCCTCCTGCAAACAACGCCTCCTGCGTTACTCCCACAGCCAGAAAAAAAAACAACAACAACAAAGCTCTTTCAACAAGATAATCAACCATACGTTAAGGAGATAAAATAGCAGTATGTGAAATTGAAAGAGACAAAATGACTTTCTGAATTCACGCGCATGTTAAATATAATTCCATCTAGGTTTCAATATTGTATTTTTAACAACATGCAAGTGAATGCAGACAACAAACATTGCAAATCTATAATTATTTAAATATCACATTCTAATAATTACTATACATTTATAACAATGTTTCACACACACATACAATTTTTCGAAGAGAAACAATAACTCAGTTCTTCGAAGAAATGGCATACATAAGTCGATTAAAACGTCTTTTGAAATATTCTCTTATTTTTCTATGCATCACCGTCAAACTGTAATTTCAATTTTACAAATAACTAGAAAAGAGAAATATATGTATTTCATAGTTTGATGAAGATAAAAAATTCGTTAATGATAATGCAGTGAATCATTTCAAAAATGTAAAGGGCATTTCACGTGGAAATCGCTTCACAGGTGCAGCAGTTAAACGTTTTCCGTATTGCGGTAATTTAAGTTATAAGATTTATTTAAAAAAAATCACGTGGAAATTTCTTGTACACATGACCACGAAGTTGAATAATTCAACAATCCGATAAATATAGGAATAAAACAAATATTGAAAAAACAGGACATAGTAACTTCAAATTACAGAACGTAAAGCCTTTAATGATGTTTCGACCCATCACGAGAAGGACTAACTTCAGGCTCTAGAACGCTCTCAGGAACATCAAAAGGGTGTCGATTTCCAGGAACAGCGGCGGCGGCGGCGGCGGAGGGCACTCGACCGAATCGTGTTGTCAAAGGTCACCGGGGAGCGATGTAATTTGCTATTCGTAAATATTTTCGCGCGGGCTGGACGCAGAGCGAGTGGCGCGCTGGGCTCTCACAGTGGCCACGAACATGCCGGTCGAGGGGGGAAAAAATTGGAAGGAAAAAGAGAGCGGGAGGGAGCGAAAAAAAAAGTCAGATTCACGGGAGCGTGGAGCCCCTGCACACGTGTTTACAGAGACGCGGACACGAAGCGGTAACGCCGGCGCGGTGCGGGCGGTTAAGGCTGGGATGGGGGATGGTGGGAGGAGGGGTGAGGAGGGGAGGGGAGGGAAGCAGCGGCGCCGCGGGTATTCATGAGCCAGGTGTAGCTTTAAGTCGTTTCTCCTGTTCCGCTGGAGAAGGAAGGCAAAAAAGGAGAGACGTGGTAGCTCCTGGGGAGCGGTCGGGACATTTTCACCGTGAATTTTTTAACGGCAGCCTGTCATTTCACGGGACGCGCAAGACGGTGGCGGCCGCCGCGGACCCTCCGACGGACACCCTCTGCGCCGTCGCCGCAGGTTTCCTAGACATTTGCGCGTCTAATGCGGTTTCGGCTATTAAAAATTCGCGTGCCCCGACTTACGCTAAATACTTGTTACTTAATAGTCAGCTCCATAGAATAGATACGAAGCTTTTACTAGGAAGGGCACAGAAAAGCTCCGTCAGAGATCGTTCTAGAAATACGTAAGAACATCTTAAATCAGCGTTCAATTAAACCTGGAATGCGGTGTTAGAACGTGAATGAATATTATTACAAAACTATAAACACATGTCACGACAGGTAGGTATGGAGTGGATGATGGTGGCGGTCGAGCGTGGGGTATAATAAAAGAAATCACTACAACCAGTGAGCACGAAGTTTTATAGAAAACGTGAATTTCCCCACATACTGTGGCACAATGTAAGAAGTCTAGCCAATTTTCCCTACAGAGGAATCACTGTGAATAAAATAGATGCCGATCGTTTCCTTTCAACACCAGTTCTCATCTGTTTCTCAAATTGTTCAATTGAGAGAGCTAGTAACACTCGGACCCTCGTCTGCGCGCCCGGCTGGAGGAGGGGGTGACGGGGGGGGGGAGGAGAAGGAGAAGGAGAATTGTGTGCTGGGTCGAATGAGGGTCGGACTCACATTGATTTAGCAGGACCTCTCTCTTTTGCCCCCTCGCTCCCTCTCGCTCCTTGAGACGACGTCCCAGGCGGGGGCGGGGCAGCAGACGAGCGCGAGCGATGGGCCACAGTGATCCGCCACCCGCGCTTCGTTCTGGGTCCCAGCCGGCAGCTCGCACACCCACTCGGGCGCGCGGCTTCCCCTTTGTACCGCCCCGCCCCCCCCCCTCGTGAACGATGGACGGTGGCAAATGGGAATAACGCCGTTCACTGCTACTTGCCCATCAGATATTACCAACGAGAACCTTCTCGACGTACTGATTCTTAGTCGTCAACACGTAAATGGTTCTAAATACAATCCACATCTAAATACGTCTTTCTGATTCATAATGCTGTAGTTTATGTATACTTCGCATAATTAGAATCGCGAAACACGTTTCGATGAGAGATTTTCCCGCTCTCTGCAATTGATATAAATACTTTTTCTTAATACAATTCATGCAGTACGTCGCATACTCAAGTTCAGTTATGAAGTGGGCTTTGTCGGACATAGGATGGGATCAGTCGGAAACAATTTCCACTAAAGATTAATGCTTTTTCTTTATTCACACATTACGTAGAGAAGTAAATGCGTGTTTTCGAGCGTTTTGGTCATGCCCAACGAAGACCTTCTCGCCAACAAATCGAGACACTTCGTAGAAACGGGATATTCTAAAACTGTAACTCCCAGAAAAAAGTTTGTTAAGCTTTAAAATTAAACAACTCAGATAGAGAAAACACAATGAAATAAATAGAAACATTTCTCACAAATAGAATTAGGCGCCAAAGCAATGTTGAGGATAAGCGTGAAACTTGTCACGGAGGTTCTCGTTTACCTCTCTGCAACTAGCGGGCGCAGTTGATTTCCGCGTAAGCGCGCGCTACTTGGTCTGCGGGCCGGCTGCGCAGGGGCTCTGTCCCCCCCCCCACCGCGAAAGAACGGACGGACGGGCGGCGGCGAGTGAGCGCGTAATCGCATACTGATGGGGGCGCGCGCGGCAAGTGCGCGCCACTCGCATCTGCCCCTCCCGAGTTACGACGCCCCCGCACAATACGGCGCCGGCGGGCGCGGAGCGCGCGGGAGACGAAACGGGGCGCGAAGACGAAACGGCGAGCGTGATGGCGGCCCCGAGCGCAGGGCAGTGCGATCGCTGCGGCTGGGGGTCAACACGTTTACTGGCGGATGGTGGTGATGGCGACACGAATCGAAGAGGTAAAAAAGCAGATAAGGAATACAGCGATGAGTCAAGGACACGGCATATGTATGCAACTATTTTTATGTGTAACAACAAAGATGTAATAAAAAAAATAGAAATGTTACAAAAAGGAAGGAAAATGTGAAACATGTTAGTATGTCAAAAAAATGAATAACAATTCCGTACCCTAAAACGGAGAATGCAAAAACTAATCCAAGCTGCAATAAACCGAATACCGCTAACTTTCATAATTCATAAGAAAGTTTCAACATCTATGACGAAGAGATGGAAGAGGACAGTAACGATAGAAATGTGTGTGAATGTAAAACAGAAACTCCAGCCACGCGATGAAGAGAATGAGCTATCAGGAAGTCGGGAAAAAATGGAAGTGAAAGGAAGAAGAAATAAAGGAGAGAAAAGGAATCCGAGAGAATCGGAGAACCGCAGGGAGAGGAAGCAAGGGCACGGGCGGGCGGTGCAACACAGCGTGGCAGGGGTCGGGGCGCAGCGGCGACCCGGAGGGGCGGCGGGGGGCGGGTGCTGGCCGCCGCCGGGAGCGACAATTACCGTGGGCCCGCGGGCGACGCGCCCGGCGGTGAGGGGCGAGAGTTGGACGGCCGCGCCGGGAAGCGGAGGGGTGCGGATGAAGCCCAGGGCGGGGGCGGCACGGAGGCACGACGATGAGGTGCCAGGGAGGCTCGCAGGGAGGAGGCAGATTGCAGAGAGGGCGCAACGTTCTCTCAACGCTTACTCTGGGATACTGTTAATGAGTGTGTACCGACTATTCATTCACTATTTGCTTGAGTTCTTCCCTTAACCTCTCGTACATGAGTTTCTCAGAATAACGATAAGTTTTTAAAAGTACAACACGTCAGAACTAATATATTTACATACAAATAGTAACCGAAGTTACCAAATTATTAACAGATTTAAAAGGAGGGGACGGACATCCAAGTTCAGTCCATTATTCACAAATCATTTTGCCATATGATAAAGAATTATGTATGAAACTGATAGTAAAATAATGTCAAAGGACATGAGTGTCTTCGTTATTTTATCAAACACGATATTTATACATTGGGTATATGCAACCCGCTGTACGTCTGTGCGTTTCAGGTGGCGTCTAAACCACCAGGAATCGCGACCTAAAGCAGCATCCGAGAATCCAAAAACAAGCTAGCGATGGGAGTTCTACACGAGTGAAATTTTGGGCAACCAGCACCCTTCCCCCTGCTCCCAATGCCCTCTGTTCTCGGCCACTCGCAGCAACTTGAGACGCGCTGACCCAACGCGACGACGTGGGCGGGGCCGGGGGGTTGGCTAGCAGATAAGCGGCAGGAGGCGCGTGGCGCGCCAAGGCGAGAAGAGCCTCCTCGGAGACGCCGCTCGCCCGCACGATTACTTCCGGGAGGGGAAGGGCGGCGCGCGGGCGGCCAAGCGATGGGCGATGGGCCCGTAAACAGGCCGGCAAGGGGCGCGAGGCGTCCGGCGGTTCGCCGCTCCGCCCAGCCCTTCGCCGACGGCCCGCGACTCCGCCCCGCCGGTCAGCGCGCCAACGGCTGCTGGGCGGAGGTAAAAGGCGGCGGAGGTAACCGGGTTACGCCGGGTAACCATTACACGCAAACGCCTCGCCCTCCCCGGCCCGCGAGCCCAACGCAATACGATCGGAGTTGGGAGTCGTTAAGTATGCGAACTGGCGCCGGCGTCCCCCCCTGCCAGCCCGGGCCGACATCTGCCGCGCTCCCGAGAGAGCATGTGACGGTGTATGTATGTCTGGCCGTATAGTTACAGCGCTTGGTGTTGCGTGGGTGAGTGGTGTGTGTGTGTGTGGTGGAACGTCACTCCATAATCAAAGTTGAGGAGAGAGAGAAGGTTGGCCGCGAACACGCGGCCCCGCGGCGGCGGCGGCTTCAAAACCGGCGGCGCGGGTGGCGGGCTCGGTCCATCTCGCTAATTGCCACACCTACGGGCGCGCCCGGCGTGCGAGGGGCGGGGCGACAGTGATGTACATGAGGTTCGCAACAAACCTCTGTCGCCCCGCTTGGACAAACGCCAGGCAGTTAAGCGGATTATTTTCGCGGATAAACGCTGCTCGTTCTAGCGCGAGCCTTTGTTCGAGACGGATGCGGCGGCGGAAAGAAGAATCGACGCCGCGGTGACACGCGGACGCCGGCCACGGAGGCCACTCTCTCCGCTCTAACAATACCGCTCGACTCGTTCGCATTAACGTTTTGTAACTGAATTACGTGCCCCGACTAAATAATCGCATTGCTACACAATTTCAGTCATGATATGCGACCCCATTTATAAACGCCGCGGAGCGTCCGGAGTTATCAGTCTATCTCGCGCATCCCCCCCTCCACATCCCTAACCCCGCCTCGCCCCGCCCGCCCAAGGCTCCGTTCATCATCACTTACCCGGCATAATAACGTATTGGTCGCTTGCCGGGCGGAGGGGGGCGGCTATGCGTGGCCCGCTGCGGGGCAAGTTTGGAAAACTTCGGGCCAATTCAGCGCCGGGGCTTCCTCCTTCCCGCGTATGCGCCCCCACCAATCTCCTACCCACCACTGCTTCACCGCCTCTCCCACGGCAGGCCCCCACCCCGCTAACGAAACCCCTCCCCCTCCCCTTCTCACGGCTGTTCGCGAGTCAGAACGCTATAATTTTCACCAGCGAAATATTGGCCCGGCCCGGCCCGCACAGGTTCGCGGATATCAATTAACTTTCGTCCTCCCCCCACCACCGCTAAATTCAATTCCTCGATATCAGGGGGGGAAGGAAAAACCCAAATTTTTTTTTTTTTTTGTTTCTAGGATATCTCAACACATACATGTGCGGGGCGTTGTCATTTGTACAGTACTCGTCTGCGTTCGTACAATTTTCGACGTGATTTTAAAGAGTGTAGATTTGTAATATCATTAAAGTTTGCTCTCCCGACAGGAGCAGAATAGGTCTCCAGAAGCAGCCACGGGAAATATGGAACATTAATTTCTGAGCCGCTAACTAGTGTAATTGTAAGATATGATCAAACTAATTATCAATTTCTGTAAATTTTAAATTTAACCGTTATACATTCTGGCGTGTTTATATTAATTTGATTAATAATAAAACTTGAGCATCATTCTTTAGGCTAGGAAAGTAACAAATGTGTAGTAGTTCACGACAGATCTGTTAATCATTCAATGATGCTTACGTATAGATTCCATAACCATTATATTACTAACTTGATTACAATAATAAATGCATGGCCAAAGAGTATGATAGCCGTATGGATGTCTTTCTTTCTATTATGCAAGTATCATCTAGAGTGAGATGCATGTCAGCTATCGCTGTGGGGGAAGCGAAGAACGAGAACAGTGTAAAAACGTAGAATGTGTGAAGTGGCGCAGGGGAGGCCGCCCCGGAGACGCCAGACCCATCAGCGCCGCCGCTAAAAGGCGCGATCTGGAAGGACGACTCGCCTGGCCTCCACATTGCGGCGCGGAGGCCTCGGAGGCGACCGAGGGGCGGGCGGGGACGGGCGGGCGGGCGCGGGGGCGGTGTGTGTGATTTGAGGTGCGCAGCCGGGCGCGGCGGCGCGCGCAGCGGTCGCCAGACCTGGTACCATTCTTATTATAATATGATCGTCCATAGTCCTTTCCTTTAAAACTAACCACCTTCTTCTGAATGGCTTTAGCTAGGACAAAAATGTAGCCGGGCGCTTGTAGGCCAAAACCACAGAAGCGGACAGTTAACATAGTGCGGCGATTACGCGCGACGCGTGTGGCGCGAAGGCTGACGCGGCAGCGCATGTGGGGCGCGGAAGGGAGGGGTGAGCGGAGGGAGCGGGCGCAGAAGGGACGGCCTGAGTCGCGTGCGCACCCGTCACAACGATACCGCGCTTGCGTCGGCAGTCAACGCGCCCCGGAGACACCTCGAGCATCGCTCAGACGGCTCTTTCCCTACGAAGCACTCCGCCTCGACACAAAGAGCCCTCGGTCCCGGATATTCCCATGTCTGAACTGAAATTACAATACCACACCGAATTCACTTATTGTCGATGACATGATTTCAGATACAAATATGTACTTTATATATTGAAAATGCAATTATAAGTAACAGTTTTTTATTCTATAACTTGCATATATACGTAACTTGATTCTCAAAAGAAAATGACTCAAAACATATGTTTGACACAAATATGTCGATAATATTTTTCCTCTAAATATAAATTTCTATACTTTAATCAACCGAATCAACAAAAAAAAAAGTTAAATAAAAATATTTATTTGAATAGCAACTCGGCAAGTACAAAAAAAAGAAACAAGATGTTAAACAATTTCCTGATAAGTTTCCTTTCCCTCAAAGGAATTATGTATTCCAATGCATAAATGAACCTGCACGTCAGAAAAATCGTACTCATGCTCTTAATATCGTAAACTTCAAATATATGGCGAAAGAAAACCAAAGTACTCTTTGAACTACATTTCGTAGCCTTCGTAACAACGCAACTTCGTGGCGTCGGGGGGGGGGGGGGGGGGGGGGCTGATCTCTACTTTCACTGGCATCTCACCACCCCAACGCCGCCTCCGCCTCCGCCGCCGCACCGCGCCGCCCCCGCCTCCATCATCGCGCGGGTCAGCCGCGTCCAGTGGCGAAAGCCCAGAACTTTCCCTTCTATTACGTTGCGAGTAGAATCGACTTCTATAAAACTGATATCCGCGAAAGTTTCTCTAGGATACACCGGATTACACTCGTACAACTACTGATGGAGTTGTGGGGCACGACTGGACTCAATTTCCTCCCCGAGAATATTTTTCTGCCGTCCTGCTCCTCGCCTTCGAGACCCTTCGCCTGCAACCCCTCCTCCTTCGGCCGGACGCGGGTCTCCTCCTGGGTCCGCTTGCTTCCTAAAGAGACGCGATCATCTTTGGGTCAGTAAATACTGTTCAACTTTTCCCGCGCCGGCGCTGTCTCTCCCGCCCCGCCCTGCCCCGCGCGGCGCCGCGACGGCCACCCTCAAGGCCCAGCGCGGCCCTCCTGGCACCATTGATCGCGGCTCGCGAGCCCTAGATTAGGAACCTCAACTCTCATAAAGCGGGCGCGCCATGATGTCATTGCGAAACATCGGCGGCCCACTCTTCCCGGGGCTACCCAATTTCACGGAAGCGAGGCCTCCAGTGTGAAATGGCCTGCTTTTACGATATGGATGATGGAATGACAGAGGATCGGCGGGAGGGGCTGGGAGGCAAAGCGCGACGATCCGGCGGAGGCGGGGAGCGGGGCGGGAGGGTAACGGGGCGAGAAGAGCCGGCCGAAGGAACGGCCGGGCAGCCGACCACGACTCGCCGCGTCGTCTAAACGCGGGGCGAGGGAAACGGAGCGAGGGGCGGGGGGGGGACTAGCAGGCGGCAGAGTGCACTACCACTCGGTCAGGGTTATGTCTGGGTTTCCTGCTGCTCGGCCTCATTCTTCTCACCGCCGGATACTGTTTGCCGCCGCCGGTCTCCGCCGGACCAGTTTCACACATTCCCGGGCCTCTCCTCGCGCTCGCCCTTCCCCTCCACGTTCCTTTCCTTCCGCCAACTTCCTCTCTCTCCCCTCCCCACCGTCCGCCGCTGCCTTCGCGAACAGCCCTTTCCCGCCTCCGACCCTCTCCGCCCCCCCTTCCGCTTCGGAGAGCGCGAGAGGGCACGCCCCCCCCCCTTCCTTCCCGGTCGCCCCGCCGTGCTCTGGGCTCCTCCGCGTCGCTGAGTAAGAAATTCCTCGCCCCGCCCCGCCCCCTCGACCGCCGTTACGACAGCCCCACTCCGCCGCCGCCTCCGCGGCACCCGCGTATAAATGCTAAGCGCGACCGCACGGATGCCGCCGCCGCCGAGGCCGCCTCGCGCGCTATCTGCCGGCCCCGCGCCCCGCCCCCCGGAAGTGTCGCCGAGGCGTAAGCGCGTTATTATTTCAGACGCTCCCTGGCCACTGTTTATCAGGACGCGAGGGACCGCTGGATAAGGCTCGCGTTGCGCGCTCTCAGACCCATCCTGGCCTGCGGGTGGCCGAGAAATAGGCGGCGGAATAGGCGACGCCGCGTGCTTTGTTAACCCTCCATTCCAGGGGTCGAGTACGTAAGTCACGACGATAACTCACAAGGAAGTTTTCTCGTATCTAAAACATTTTTTTCTTTGACATGCTTTATAATATAAAATACACATATTGAAATTTTAATTATGAACGAGCATATGCGTACGTGAACATTCTATTAAATTCAGAATACGAGTTTATACGCGTCAATTAGCCTTATACAGGCTGCCATAAATTAGAGAGAACCGTATAAAAGGCTAACTTGAATAACAAATTTGAGAAAAAAACCAATTCCCGACCAGTTACTGACAGTAGAGGACTGAAGAAAGCTACCGATATCCTAAACAAATCAGGAAGAAACCAATGTTTTATGAATGAAACAAATGCTTATACTCTTGAATTCGAGAATATGCCAAAGAATTATTATCCACTTCGATTGATGCATCCCTTGATGCACACAGGAAGGCCGAGCTATGTTGGAAATGACCCCTGGGCGATCCAGCATACACAATTAAATGCCCGCACTCTCATCAAAAATTCCTCCGGCTGGTAAATAATACAACGAACAGGCACACTGCATTTATAACAAACACGGAATTCCTATTTGCATCAGAAACCGGCCCTATGATTGGAATGTAAATTAATAACATTAATGAGAAATGTTGATTGAAACTGCAAACATTTTAATTAACAGTGAGAAATGGTAAAAACGGAAGGCGGGGGAGTGCGCAGCGGGGAAACGCCAGTGCGCGGACAGGCGGACGCGAACGCACGCGTGCGTGCGTGCAGGCGTGCCGGCAGCCAAGTGGCGGGTCGCGCCCGTGCCGGCCCGCGGTTACACGCCATTTGCGCACGCGTCCAGGCCGGCAGAGGCGGCGGCAGCGGCGGGTATCAGCCTCCGCGCGGCACTGCCGCAGTCCCCGCGCCGTCGTATTTTACAGGATTTGTTGTTTAATATGTTATGCTACTTTGTTATCTTACAAAGCCGGGTCACACGTTCTGTTTAACAATTCTCATGTTATCAGGTTTAAACAACCGGCGAGCGCGCGGCGCGCGGTATCGGCCGATGCGGCGTAATAAATTAGTAATTCCACGCCAATTTGCACGGGGCGGGGCAGGGCAATGAGCGCGCGACGTCGGCACGGGGCGAGGGGGGGGAGGAGCCGTCGAACCGCGGGGGCGGCAACGAGCGAGAGAACGGCCGTTTGGATTCGCGCCCGCCTATCGGTAAGAATCTGTCGCCGCCACCGCCGTTCGCGCACGCGCGGTGTATCGCCCGGGCCGGGGGCTAATTACGGATCGTCCGCGATAACTCACGATTTAATAGTTTCTTTCGCCGGGCGCCGCCGCGGGAAATTCGCGGTTGGGATGGGGAAGGGAGGGGGGAGGACCGTTCTGCGCCGTATTTCATGACTCGCTCGCCGAGATACCGCAGAGAAAACTGCGCCCGGGAGATAGTTCCCGGCGCTGCAGCCGCCGCCGCCGCCACCGGGGCCGCTGATGCCGCGATATCCGCCGCCATATGCGCGCTAATCCATTTGCGCGTGCAATTGTTTCGCGCGGCCGTTCGTTATGGAGGGGGGGGGCGGGCGACGATGTCCGCGCGGTGGCGGAGTCGGTGCCGGCCGCGCAGCGCAGGAGGTGTAGATGATGCTGGGGAATACGAGGTTGAGGGACACCCATGATTATGCGCCGGATGTGCTGGTGTCGTTCGTGATGGCGATAATGGAAGTGACTATAGATGGAACGGGGGAGAGCAGGCCCGACGCAATATTTCTGGTTTCTAAATGGAAGGTTTTGCGGTCGCGCATTGACATAGGCCCGAGCGTTTCATCTTCGGTGGTTGATCATTATGCGAGATAGAATACAAATCGGAATTCGAATACAATCGAATCGCCTGTTGTGGCTAAATATGTCACGTTATTAGATTTTATCTATAGAAGCACGTGAGTCGCCACTTATAAAGTACACAATGGCATTGTTTCGTTTACAAACAGAACCTGCTATTTATAACAAAACTTTAAACGATAATGTTTGAAACATATGTGTACAATTCTTCAAAACCAACATGCTCGCATTGTACGTGAACATTACTAGGCTCAGCAACACCTGTCGTATGCTCTGAAACACCCACATGCTTGTGTATAATAGAAAGTAATGACTCAATATATTTTTTTCTGCCAAAATTGAATCAAATATGTAAAATTTCACAAATGTAGAAAGTTAAAAGAAGTATTTTCATCAAACCTATGTTCCAACACAAATATTATTGTACAAAAAGGCATTAATTAATTAAAATTATTTCATACCATTCGTGTCATAGGGATTCTCTCGATTTTTATGCAGTGACACAAATGAAAATTCCAATCATTCAATTATAAACTGTATTGGTCAATTATGAATAATAATTTATTATCATTTAAATCTATTTCGTTAACATCTCATATATAAAACAAAATAAATAATTATAATTCGTATTAATATTTATCATATTTTTATAAAATGATTACGAGATATAATTATAATGGTTACAGAATAAAATATAATTATGGTTACGAGATAAGCAATTTCCTTTCCACGAAGTTTCCTGAGGAATACATCAACATTTACTGACTAGATACAACGTTGTGTTGGGAAATGGGCATAAAACCAGGATCACTACTTAGATTTGCTACTCGACGTTACACAGTGAACAAAAGCCATTACTACAAACAGTTGACGTGTATTAAGAAGTTTTCAGCATCGTAATCATCAACCTCCGAGGCTCCCGCATCCTGCACGCACGCCATTTCTCTGGGCCTTTTCGCACCGCATAACAAACCCGTCTTGCGCGGTCGGGGCGTTCCAGAGGGCGTCGCCGGGCGTGTGGTGACGGTGAGGCGTGGGGGCGAGCGCGGACGACGCGGCGACATTCGGGCATTTTATTAGCGCGTGGGAGGGCGGCTCGGCGGCGCGGCGGTGGCCGGTGTTTGAACTGCGGTCGCCGGCATAATGCCGCGCCGCACCGCACTCGCCGCGCCCGCCGAGTTTATAATTAGAAAGTCGTGTTACACCAATAGGCGGTTCACCGCACTCCTGTGGCGACGACCGCCGCCGCCGCCACAGCCCCCCCCCGCCCGCCGTCCTCACACCCTGCCTCCGGCAGCCGCCAGTCACGCGTGCGGACGCCCCCGCCGCGCGCCCGCCGCCATCTTGACAGCCGTCCTCACTCCACGCACTGGCCCCCTCTCCCGCGCCCCTCATCACCACATCCACGCGGTGGCGGCGGCGGCTGCGGTGGCAGGCTGGTCTTGCGACCCTCACGCTTTACCCTGTGCCGGAGTTGCGTTGAGGACTTGATGGTTGTTGAGTTTCAAGGTTCACTAGGCCGCTGGTACCTACGCCAAGTGTAACAAGAGGGTGGAACGCATTAAAGAGAGATTCACTACTATGTTCCAAATATTTTTAGACCTTTGACGTAGAATTGTTCGACAACCCACAAGTTTATTGGTATAGCGGTTTTCCTGTATAAAATATTGAAATACAATTAATTTAAACGGATACATTTTTAGTCACATTATTATTACTATTATTATTATTGTAAGGAAAGAAATAATGCAGTGGATTACGATAAATATAGTTTTTACATAAGAGTTTTTTAAATATAACTAAAACTCTATAACAAACGATACTCTATAGTAAAAAATGCGTAATGACATCTCAGCTAATGAGCTGTTAACTTTTATTAACAGTTAATATATATGTTACGCCAAACTGATGGATTTTTAAATAATATTCGATGATTCGTAATTATTTTGACTTATTTGAATTAAGCGCTGAGGCAAAAAAATGTGCACGATCAAAATACATCTGGAGCATACAATATTTGTAAAGCAAAACAGGATTCGCTATTATGGATTACTTTAGCTTCATATACTTCTTTTCTTTCTTGTTACCTGTAAATAAATACGCCTCGTCAATTAAATTTCATTAGTTCGTAAAAATACGGTCCGCCAGGGAGTAAAGCACATGGCCATGTTTTCCAAGGGAATGATACTCACTTAAATTTAATGTTTCGGAATTATTCTCAACGTAAATGGCGAAAATTGCGGAAATGTGCTGTAAAGATTTCAAGAGACAGCTTCGAACGCACTCTCTTGCAGCTGAAGGGTTCATTACGAGTGAATAGGGTCTAAAGTGGATTTAATTATCCGCAATTTGTGCACAGTCCAACAATCGTGCGAATTGGCTCACCAGATCTTATTTACGCGATTAAACCACGCGAGCCATTTCCAGGATTCGAAATCGCCCAAGCTATCTGCAAACAAAAACGCCTCGGTTGAACGAAACGTCATTTTTCCCCCCACGAAACAAAATCTTGTATTTCAATCCGCGGGGATCATTACCAGCGTGATACAAATTAAACAAAACAAACACAGGTTTTATGTCCGGTACGTCACATTTCAATGAGGGGACATTCCACCGGGCTGACAACAGTTATCTGCGTGAAATGAAACTACACACAGCAATTCAATTCCCCCCGCCGGGCGAACAATGCAGCTCGTTTTTGCAGACGGTAAATTTTAACAACAATGTGCGGTGGAGTGGACGGCTGCAACAATGGCGGCGGCGCGACCGCAGCGCCGCAGTGTCGACAGGGCGCCATATTGCGAATGGTGGGCGGGATGGCTACAGCATTTTATATTTTACTCAGGCATTTTTAAATTTAATGGATTCCGATTGTTTATTTTAAAGCTACGTTCACATACCGAGATTTTCATATGAATACACATAATAAGGAAATATCATTTGATCGAATATTGCTTTAAAAATAAATTTTCATTTAGTTTCGAAATTAAAGCCTGATAGTATTCAACTGGATGACTGGATTAATATATACACATTACTGAACGCGATTCGTTCAGAATATTCCGAAAATTGGAACCTTTCAGAAATTTAAATGCGAGTACAGCCCCGACTACATCAGACAATGCTGAGCGCTTTAAATAAAGAAAAGAAAAGGGCATAGGAAATCTGCGGCGCAATTATGGGTAACAGAAGCGCAATTATACGAGCGAGCGAAGTGAGCAGAAACGAGATTCCAGGCTAACGCTAAACAAGAGAGGGCTGCCCCACCAAAGGTAGCAAAGGATCGGCGCGCGCGGTCATTGCTGCGTTCCTGGGCGATTCCGGCCCAGGCGGCATCCGGCAGCACGTCATCCACACCCTCACGTACGACTGCCCGAGCCACCCTCTCCACGCCCCGTGAGAATCAGTCCGACGCTATGCAGGTCCGGCAACATTTACTCGGTTCTTTCTCTAGTCCGCCTCCTTGTTCGCCGCCGTTATTATCGTGCGCGTCGCGTTTATATTTCGGGCCCGCGGCAAAGTGATTATATACGGACTACGGCCGGCGGACTCACATTGTTACGCTTGCCATTCATTAGACGAGGCCAAAAGGGAATGGCAGAGGCGACGTAGTGCGCGCATACGCGGGAGGACGGGGCGAATGGATATAGGAGGGCGGGCAAGAGAGACCACCAGCAGCCCCAGCGAGGCGCGGCCCCGCCGCTTGTATAATAAACGAAGTACGCGGCCGGGTATTCCAGCCGAGCGCGCGAAGGCACCAGGCCGGGGTACGGAGGTGAGGGTGGGCTGGAGTAGTAAGGGAGGCGATGGGGTGTGGCAAGACGACGGCGCGTGGTTCTGCGGCCGTCCGCGATTACGGTAGAGGTCCAGGTGGCGACGGGGCCTGATGACTGCAGAAGGGGAGGATGTGGGCGGGTTGTTCCGTACGTGGGGGAGGCGTTGTAATGTGGGAGGGGGGCGCGTATATCGTACGTGGAGGGGCGCTGTTTGTCGTACGTGGTGGGTCGTTGTCGTATCGTGGACGGGGCTTTGTCACGTGGAGGGGGCGTTTGTCGTACGTCGGAGGGGGCCGTTGTCTCGTACAGTTGGAGGGGCTCGTTGTCGTTATGGAGGTGGCGCGTTGTGTCACGTTGACGGGGGCGGTTGTCGTACGTGGAGGCTGGGGCGTTGTCGTCACGTGGAGAGGGCGTTTGTCCGGTACGCTCGGGGGGCGTTTGTCGTCCGATGGAGGGGTAGCGTTTGTCACCGTACGTGGAACGTGCGCGGAAAGGATGGAAAGAAAGGAAAGACGTGGGTAGAGTGGCGCGACGCGCGCGTCAGACGTAGAGGGTCGTTGCCGTACGCTATGTGAGGAGAAGTTGGTCTGGTCTGCGGTTCCCCGTTGGGAGGGGGTCGTTGTCGTACGTGGAGGGGGGTCTCTGTACGTATGAGAGTGAGAGCTGTTGTTCTGTACGTTGATGTGTGGCGTTGTCGTACTCTTCTCGTGAGGGGTGCGCGTGTGCTCCGACGTCGCGCAGCGGGCGTTGGTCGTTAGCTGTACGGCCGGGCGTTTTGGTTCGTACCGTTGCGTTGTCCGTACGAGCGCGAGGAGGCGTTTTGTCGTACGTCACTGAGGCCGCTGTTGCCGTGCGAGCGTGGAGGGGCCGTTGTCGTACGTTGGAGGGGCGGTGTCCCGTAGCGTCGGAGGGGGCGTTGTCGTAGCGTGGAAGGAGTGTCCACACGCCGGGGGTGAGGTTGCACATGTGAGCTATGTTATGGGGAGGTGCATAGTGGGGAAAGAAGCGTGGGGATCGGCAACTTGGGCGAGGACACGGAGCCAGAGTGGTGAGTGGAGTGGGGATGACGGGTCGGGATGGATACGGTTCGGGGCGGTGGTTCGGTGGGCATTTGCGGTTCGTGAGGTGGGGAAAGGCGACGTGGGGATGAAGCGGGCGTGGATACGGGAGGCCTCATCCGCAGCGACGGAGACCGGGCGGGGGCGAGGCGGGGGCGGAGGGAGAGGCGGCGGGGTCGTCGATGGGGAGCGTCAGGCGGCAGCCGGCACGGAAGGGAATGGAAGGAGAGGGAATGGCGTTTCCCTCCAACAAGACTCCATCCGCTCGCTGAGGCTTGGCGCGCAGGGCTTCGCCGCATTCAGCGAGCTCCGGTATTTGAATATTCCTGCCCGCAGGTTTATCCGGTTTCCTACGCGTGCCGGCGCCCGCGGGCCTCCCTCCCTGACTTTCCCGCATGTCCTAGCTGTTACGTGACTCTTCTTCGCCGCTTCCTCGTACCAACTGCCAATCCAACGCTTTTCCCCCAACTATCGGCGCGACGCCAAAAGCGAAATTGACTGCATACGCATATCCCTCGTCGAAAACTAATCTAGCGATAATGTAAACGAAACTGTATTTTAATAACACAAGATATGACTACAAATAAAATTCGTTAAAAACAATCGGTAATTAAACCTACACTCTGGCATTGGCGGGTTAAACGGTAAAAGATTTAATTACTACACACATATATGCCATACTTAAAACTAATTCACAGGTTGAAAAATTTTAGCAATAGGATCGACCACCCCTAGGGTCTTGTGAATAAAATACATTTTTAAAAAATGTTAAAGACTATATTCAATCAAAAAAAGTTATCAAGAAACACTTTTTCATAGTGTTATAATAAGGAATAATAAAAATAGAGATAATAATAATAAGTAATAAATGAATAATAATAATATATAATAATATAAAACTTTTATTCAAACTTTCAAATAGTCAAAATCCCTAAACATAAAAATTCCAGATGTTCTGGAGGTTCTCCTAAAAAACGAACCGGACTGAACATACAGGACACGAAACAACGTGAACAACACCGTAAAGGAAAGTTTCAGTTAAGTGCCATCCGGGTGAAAATCAACAGAGGGTTCGGCAGGAGGGGTCTACGTGACGAGGGACCGCGAGAATCTTTAAGGGCAAGACCATACACTCTCTCCCGTCCGCAGCCGAGGCGGCGGGAAGGAGCCGAGAACGTGCCGCGGGCCGAGGCGGCGCGAAGCTAGCCTCCACAGGAGAAGCCGGAGGCGGAAGGCGCAAAACTGGCTGCCTGCGTCCGCGGCGGATTCCATCAGGGCGGCGCCTACCGAACGAGATGCGACCGAGGCGGTGAGGCACCGCGCGGCCGGGGGGACGGGGGACGGGGGCCCGGGGGGCGGCGGGGACCGGGCGCGGAGGCACAAGTTCCTTTTAGCGCGCCGTGAAACACGTGCGAGAAGGGGAGATTGACTACCGGCGGTGGAGGCGGGCGCTGGTAAAACAACCCGACGCTTGCGGGATGCCTCTCGCCCGGCCACCCCCGCCGCTGGCGGGCTCGCGGCCTCCCAGGAAATACCGCCCCGCCGCTCCGGCGGCCGCTCGAATCCGCTGCGGCAGTACGATCAGCACGCTCCCGACGCGCCGCACCCGCGCCGCGACCGCGCCGCGGCGGCGCGCCGACAATACTTATCCAATCTTCCTTAACGCTCCGCGCGCGCGAGAGGCGCGGGGAGGGACAGCGAGGGCGAGGGCGGAGCGGGAGAAACAGAGGACTCCGGGTGGGAGCGGGGGCGTGGGCGGAGGTCGGTGGCAGAGGCGGGACGCCCAACGCGCCGTCGAGGGCGCCGACAGGTGGCGGGGGGCTGGCGGCGTCTTGCCGGCCGACGCCGACGCCCCGCGATCTTCTTTCCAAAGCCGCGCGGATCTGTCCGCGGTAATTTCTCATCACCATCAGCGCTCATGCCAATTCTCCTCTCGTCTCTCAGGTTTCCATTACCCGAAGCCAGCCTCTCCGGGAGGGGGCGACGGGGCGGCCAGGGACCGGTCCGCCGGGGGGTGGCGCAGGGGCCAGGGTGAGGTGGGTAGGGAAAGGGGGGAAAGGTAAACCCAGGATGAGGGCGGAAGGAATGTGCCCGAGCACGGGCGCTAACGCCGGGCCACAACGGAAGAAGCGAGAAGGAATCACGAACGCGAATGTAGTTCAGTGAGAATTTGCCATGTTGATGGAGAGAAAGTGACGGTAAATTGAGGCAAGTTGGTAATAGCCGCTGGGAACGATTATTAACGGATACTCTACACCAAATCTCAGAGAGAAACACTTTTTGGACAGCAACGTTCAATGTATCAGTACCCCGGGGCGGCGCTGACAGGGGGAAGCATGTGTTGTAGTGAATATAATTCATCACTGCGTCCCAATTTCAAGACGCGCCTGAGATCGTTGTTTGAAATTCCCTAATCATTGACCTGTCCACATGTAGCCCTGAACCAATGATAGAGCGAATTTTTTTTTTGAGATAACTATTATAGAATTTTAATATTATATCCAAATTGGGTGGTGTAGATAATGGGGATGATGAAATGCCAATGAGGGGGAAAAACTTAGCGAACGGGCTAATTTCTCAGCGACTTGTCCTTTACGAAGAATGTCTTCTTCTTTTACCTATGATAGTCTAGATGCATTAAATTCATCTCTCTCACTCAGCTTTTAATCTCTCTAATA
>BOPP01000058.1:248358-263941 GCA_017312745.1 Gryllus bimaculatus | reverse complement strand
GGAGAACGAGAGAATAGGGATGCGACACACTTGAACAACCCTCTTCAGGGGGAGTTCAAGCGTGGCAGGCACCGACAAGAAAAGCGTCAGCACTAAATTAGCGCACACCCCTCTTCCAGGTACACTATTGTGAGTATATCTGATTATATCAAATCTTTGGAAAACAAATTCCCGGGAAGTTTTTAACAAGCGCCGACGAGGACGGAGAGTAGAAGGGAGGGAGACGAAATATTTGTATCGAGTTCGCTAACAGCATCTGAAACGACGCGACGAGGCTGCGCAGGCAACACGCAGTGTGAGCGGGAGCGGACGGCTCAGCCAATCGGTAGCCGGCTTTGGGACAAAAATTTCGGCTTCGTCGCGGCCAGACTAGCAACGGTGCAGCCACCGTTTTTCCGCTTCAACTTCCGTTGTCGAAACTTTTCTCCCCCCCCCCCGCCGCCCACCCTTTTTTTTGACGTAGCTCGTTAGGCTAAAAGAGGATCGCTGTTTACTCACCAATTACTTAATTATGAAACCTGGAATAGCAGCCACTATCCGGCTGCTACAGAAAACTTCCAGACGGGCCGCCAAGTTAAAGACGGTCTCAAACTTTTAAAAGCGCTACAGCTTTCACCCGATCACGGAACGGAGAGCGCTCATGAAATTTTGAAAAGTCAACAGCGTCGCCGCGGCCGAGGGGACTGTGCGGGGGAGGCCGGGGGGAAGAGGCCCTGATGGACGCGCGGCCTGGTGTCGAAAAGTCCACGCCACCGCCTGCGGGCGAGTTACGAGAGGCGAAGAAATGGCATCTATTGACCGAATAAAATACTGAAAATCGCAACAAATTCCACAGAATTAAAAAATTGAACTATGAAATTGTCAGGAGTTTCTTCATATTTTAAAAGAAATTGTACGTTTATACACACATTCTTCACTTTGGCTCTTAAAAATTAATAGAGCGGTTTTCCGCGACATAAAACAGTAAAAGCAGTCAAGCATTTGTAACCGGTAGTTGCATGAGAGCTGTGAATCGAAATTACCCGACCAACAGTCACTGCATAAAAATTCTCATCCAGAAAGTGGATAAAAGTTCGATCCAGCTATGTGGCTCGCAACCCACGGTAGATACCCCAAACCTCAGACCACTCCATTAATAACGTTCGAGAGGCAACGTTGCCGCTAAAAGTTTCAATGCATCATCGTAGCTAAATTCACACGTCATAATTGAAGTATTACGCCAGCAGACAAATGCATTTGAAGATCGTATGTCCCAACACATAAGCAACAATGAGATCAACGAACAATGAGATATTTTCAAAGATTCATAGATACACTGCACACAAATAATTTCATTCAGATTCATCATTCGGACTATTTTGATAGGGAATAAGTGATTTGGAATAGTTTTCCGTTGATTTATAAAGCCCAACTTCGGTTCTCGCTTAAATCAAAATCCACTCAGTCTATTCACGTATTTATTGTACAGCTACAGCAGCTTAGATTTATCAGCAGATAAATAACCAGAAATGACAACCGTGAACACGACTAACGACTATAGGCTCGAACATAAGAACGTCAACGAAGAATAACTGCCCTACAAGAATTCCAGACAAATTCGCCAAACATTTGGGCAGCCAGACACAGCAAGCGTACATATCGAGGCTTACGCCACGCCCCAACAACAGCAACCAACCATCTATTTGAATTTTAAGTCGATCTCTAACCAGCTTTAAAGATTACTGCCCACCGCTGTATGCAAGCAACTGTCGATACTCGCAGACCACCCCTCCCCCCGAAATAGCCCGGTTATTACCCGGTAACCGAATCCACGGGCGTCGCCGGACGGAAAGTGCAAATAGAGGAGAGCCAGTTAATTTAGCACCGGCGGTACGCGCGGCTGCCTGTTTGTAAACTATAATCAAGTGGGAGTGTGTGCATAGGCGCGCAAGTCCGACCGCTGCGCGTAGGCTCGCCCACGGCGGCGCCCCCCTCCCCCGCAGCGGTGCACGCGGAGGCCCCGAGACAGCACCGCACGGCTGGACGAAGATGAAGGCGTCAACAACGCGGCGTCTTTCAACACAAAGAAATGCTCATCGATCCTCTTCTGTCTTATTAACGTCCTCAGGCCGATAAACTGTAATAATAACCCACCCAGTATGTTATGTGTATTGTTTGCCGCGTGTCGTTTCTATCTTTTCGTAATACTACCATCATCATAAAAATAAAATCTTCATACATATCCAGAAGGAACATTACCTGAAATGTGTACTCATACACCAACTTTAACCCATTTCTTTCGATTGTTCTAACGGGCAGTAGGCTATTAAATTCTTAGCGGGACCCCGTCGCGTTGAGTGGTATTTCTTTCCAGTAAACACACTGGACTTTTGACAATTACAAAAAATTAATGTTACAAAAATACTACATTTAATATAGAGATTTTTCTTTTAAATCAAATCTCTTCTACAGAGAAAAACATCTCCAAAATATGAACTCAACCTGTTTGAAAAGGCTTTTCAAGTAATTTCTGCTTGATATTCAAAAAAAATACATAAACTTTCGAAATTCTGAAATTTTTCTAAAATATTACAACTTAAAAATAATGCGAGAAAGAACGTTCTGTTGTAGTACCACTACTTCTGACTTCTACTAGCCCGGGCAGCCGTGTCACATCAACACAGACCAGTCGTTGTATGTGCTGGAAAACCGAGGCAAATAATGTAGTAGAAGTCTGGAAAATAACATTGATACGAAAGACTGAACCGGAACGAAAGTCAGCGAGGCGACATCGTCAAGTGAAAGCGCAATGCAACAAGTAGCGGAAAGAAGAAAATGTCGGCGAAGGGCCTCGAGCAGGTCGGTGGGATACGAACACACACGAAGCAGCGGAACAATAAAGGCGAAGGAGACGAAAAGGCAGAGGAGGCACGGTGGGTCGAGAGGACAGCACCAGGGCTTCGGAGCGGGAAGGGAGGAAAGGAGGGGCGCAGAAACGGAGGACGGGACCGGCTGCGAGAAATTCCGAGCAAGTTAGTTTCTTGCTGCAAGTTGTTGCGCTTTGTTTACTGGCGGCCGGGGAGCTGTTTGCTCGGCGTGGCGACGCGCGTGCGCACGCGCGGGGCGCGACTCGCAGCCCGTGGCGCCTCCCGCCGCCTCGCAGAGCGCCCTGGCGGCGGACCGGCGCAGCACGCGCCCGCCTCGCAACGCGTCGCCGAAAGAACGCCGCGCTAAAAAACTACGGCGGACGCGCTACGTGAATTCTCATACAATCAACTTGTTTATTTTTTTTAACGAAAAACTGATAACGTTTAGTCAGGGTTAAATGTAGTGGCTCCTCCACAGGAGTTGGAGGCAGAGGGGAATCTAAGTCATTTAATCCAGAGATTGAATATTTAAGTAGTGCCGAAGCTGTCGATTAAATGAAATTGTCCCTCTACCTCCAGTTCGTGACTTTTAAGGCGCACTACATTTAAATCGGACTACAGACTATAACGTTCGTAGGCATTACTTGAGGTTGGTTGGTTTGCTCCTTAATTTACTGATACGAACTCATACTCGTAATCGAACTATTCCATTCGTAATCCTTATCCATTACATATATCGCGATCTATCCCTGGACATCTTCGTAGCTATTAGTCTCAAGCCTATGTCGAGTTTAAGAAAAAACTGATTACATACCCGACATGAAATAGTGACGCCCGCCAGATGATTTGAAATAACAAATTTCGAGGCATCTCTCTAGAACGAATGGATTATGAGTATCTCATCCTATTAGACTAGAGAAATAATTATATTAAATGGTTGTACAATTATAAAATATTAAGTATTTTGTATACTAATTCCTTTTTCTACGGCGTTTACCTACAGTGCTATCGTTACGTATCATTAAAGTGGCATATGAAGCCACTTGGATTAGCCAGGCCTGATTTTGAAGAAAATATTCATTGCGCGAAATAAATATTTAACTTTCCAATGATCGCTGAACATGCATTGTAATCATAAACTGCACTACTATTTCCCACTCATTCATCAAAGCCTCACAATTCTTACAATTGGTCAAAAAGAAAAACAAAATTCAGAAGATTATTTACCACTAAATAAGAAAGGCGAAAACGAAATCTCATTGAAGTCTGGGAGAACCTAGTAACGAAACGAAAACAATAAGACGAAAATTACACAAAAAATCGGACATCTTGTAGAACAGTGATGGGTACTTACCGCCTTTTTGACAAACGAGACGAAGCCATACCCTTTGGATTTCAAGGTCTGCGGGTCTCGAACCACTCTACAGTCTCTGCAACAAAGAAACAAAAGCCAGGTTAGTGAGACAGCTCTGCGGGGCGTAGAGGCAAGAGCAGGGCGACGTCCGCGGGAAGGAGGGGAGGAGAGGCCGGGAGGAAAGGACGACGTGGAGGAAGGGAGGGAGAAAAAGAGGACAGCAGGGCGTGGGCCACCGGCTTCCAAAAGCGTAGGCGGGGACGCGGGCAGCCCGCACGCAAAGTAAGACCATAAAGAAAAGGATTAACTTGCTGACACTCGCAGCTTAGCAGTGGAATATTTTAATTTGGGTCATTAAACCTCTCCAGACATTAGCGGAGAAAAAGGCATCGCTCTATTACCGCACTACTAAACCTACAAATGGATATGAATTTAACCTTTTTTTAAAAGAAATAAAAAGGTTGCCGTGTGAGAGAAAGTTTGCCGCGGCCTAGCACAAGAGAGGACCCTTACTTGCATTACACTTCGAAACTAAACTCAATTAGCGGCCAGCAGTAATAAAGGCAAAATGAAGGGTTTATTCCGAAAGGATAAGTTAATTATGCAATGCTAATTAGAAATTCTAGGTATAAATTTGTGAGAGTATTATTGCCGAGTCCTAATGTGCACAGATCACAAAGAATTATTAAGAACACACTACATCCCAGAGTACTTTACAAGTTAAAACGTACGGAGAAGAGGTGGATAAAACCAGGAAGGCCACGGTGTTCTCAACGTGAGAGATTATTTTGGAATACGTTGTAACACGGATAAAACAGAATTGGATATCGTCGTAAAAAGGATTTACACGGGCGTGTAACGATACAAGCTATTGCGATCCAAGGCGAGAGCACACGCACACAGACACCAATTAAGACACGCCACCCGACCGTTGCAAAAATTCGAATATGCACGAGAAGGAAACAAAAATCATACCCACTTCAAGGAGATTAACGACCTTATTCCGGGATGAAGTACAGCAGTAATTCTTGTTTAAAGAAAAGGAGAATGACAGTTTTATTCTCGCCATTCCCGGGCACAGGCGCCCCGCGAAGCGAAGAGGGAAAAGTTTTTATGATCTCGATACCCGAAACGCAGGTACCGCCACGTCGTGTAGCGGGATTCCAGAACATCGTCGCCGGGATTGAATTGGGGGCGGGGCCGCGCGCGGCACGGCAGCTGATACGAAATTCCCGGGCGAGACCGTGTAATAAATTTATCTCGTAAGACAAAGCCGGGATCAAGAGAGGCGAAGTTCGTCAGCGCGGCGAAGGCAGAAGGTAGCGAGCGACCACGGCGGGGGCGGCGAGAGCGCCGCCTCCGCACCGTCGGCAGACCGCAGCACGGCTTACACTTTTCTAATTTCCTCCGAGGGAGTTTTCCCCTCGCCCGTCCTCGGCTTTCCTATTGAATGGCCACCGCCTTCACCGGCAGCGCCGGAGCGGGGCGGGGGCGGGGTGGAGGGGGAAGCAGTGGCTGGGCGGGCGGCGAGGTCCACGCTGTAACGAGCAGGCGGCAGACTGAAGAAGCGCGCGGGGGCAGCAGAAGGCAGCTAGCGGGGGAGTCAGCGGGAGAAGGGAAAAAGAGGGGCGGAGGCGGCTGAAGAGCAAAGGTGGAGAAGGGATCAGAAAGAACGAATGAGAAAGAAGCTTCGGGGGCGGCACACCCGTATTAACGCTGAAGAACAGAATAAAGAGAAGACGTGCTACGGAAGCTGAAAACGAAACGTAACAGATAAGGGACCGCACTAACTGGGCTTAATGTTAATTATACGGACATACTAGTTTACGTAAATTTACAAACCCAAAGAGATGTGTATGTACTGAAAATAATAAACGTTCAACAGACGAAAATCAAAAATCTGATGTCACAGAAAGCTTGGTAGAGTAAAGCACACTGAAAACGGAGATTACAGCTATGCCACACGATAGTCCAGAGCGCCAATAATAACGGGGCGGCTGAAAAGTGGAAGTGAAGATGGATGAAGATCAACGAAAGGGTGGTAGCGAAGGGGAACCAGAGCGGAGGACGACTGTTGGCTCACGGACCTGCCAAAACTCGGGGCGAGGGGGGAGGGCGCAATTTCTCTTCGAAGAGGGGAAGGGGCGGGGGCGAGCCACGACCGAGCACGGCCGCCTCCTCCTCGCGGCCAGCCAGCCACCCAGCCACCTAGGGCCGCCCGACCGGGAATTGATTGGGGGAGGAAGGCGCGAGGCTTTCGTTCGTTACTGCCTTCAGAAGTCGGGCTTACGGGCGGCCCACGTAGCTTTGGAGGCCGGGGCCGGGGCCGCGGGCGCGGAGCCGGGGAATCCGGCAGCTCCCCCCAGGAGCAACCCGGCGGCGGCGGCGGCGTATTACGATACATAAAGTTCTTCCCCCCACCCAGCGGCCGGCGGCGCGCGCAGTATTTTAGACGGGAATATTGAGGCCACGGGGCGCGGCCAGCCGCCGGCCGCTGGGGCGCGGCTGGGCGAACGAGGGGAAGCTCGGCTTTGCACCTGGCTGCGCTCGCGTTCGCCGCTCAACAATGACGCTAATCCAGATTACGATTACCATGCTACTCAAATTAAGTAATGCAGTTTTCTCTCGGAAGGAAAGGAATAACGCTAGCCGCTTCTATGTTGAAATGCAGCAGGTGTGAAAAGCTTACATCTGAGACGCATAGTGCAGAAAAATTCGTCAGTTACGCATTTTTTTGGAGCAAATAAAGAAATTAAATGACTTGTCAGTACTATTGAGGGCATAGATTTTCACAAACCCAAACGTTTCCGTAAAAATTTTATTTTAATCAGTGAAATCATTCTAAAAGCAACTGACCCGATATTCAAAATACGAGTAATCAGTTTGCACGGATGGAAAGTCCACATCGAAATTACACAGCTTGTGCTTAATCAGTACTATGGAAAACTCGTGTAACAATGCTCGACAACATCCCCGAAACGATTAGCCATTCCACGAAATCTCGAAATATAACCGCCCGCGCCCCCAATATTGTATCTCGCGTCGAGAACCCACGCGTCGCATCGGAGGCCAAATATTCCTGGGCGATTCGTCAACAGGGGCACCGCGCGCAGGATTCGCGCGCTCCGGTGCTCCGCGAAGCGTTCATTCGGAGTAAACCCCGCCTAGATCCGGCATCAGCCGCGCCTGCCCATTAAGGGTCCCAGAGGACAGATCCCATGCTGACTGCAGCGCTAGCGGCGGAAGTGGCGAAATGATGGAGGAGGGGAAGAAGAGAGCAACAGGGAAAAGAGCAAGGTCGGAGGCAAGGAAAGAGAGGGCAAAAGCTAGAAGTCACGGGGGTAGCAAGTAGCAAGAGCGGCTCTCGAAGACGGTTAGCCAAAAGAAGAACGATCGAAATTGAAGGATTGGCTGCGGAGGATGGCGCAGTTGCTGGCAGTGGCAACGATGAAGGTGATGGAGGGCAGTCTCGGTAATGGACGGCGGTGAAGAGCAGATGTAAAGGTGGCTGTGGTGGTAAATAGATAATTTGGTTTCGGGATGCGACAACTACTACGGTCATTAGTCCCGTAAGTGTAGTGTTTAATTTTACCGCGGGATGTGGCGGGGCTCTTCTCCAACTGGATAGCAAGATAAGGTGCCGACCTCCACGTCGACTTACAGTGTTTCCGTAACCAGGTATCTCTCAAAAGCGGGCTACCGCTCCAGCTCTATTCTCTCGATTAGTCTCCCGACAAGTTGAGGTAGTGTAGTGCGTGTGAGTGTAAGTAAGGGGTAAAGATAAGTCAAGAAAGATCGCGTGCGGTCCGTGGCCCGTTTGTAAGGATACTGTTCTGGCATTCGCCTGGAGTTGATAGGAGAAATCACGGAAAACGTACCGATCAGAGCAGCCGGCCGCCAGAATTCTCCTGCAGACAGCGGCTGAATTCGACCTTGCTACGTAGCAAGAAACGAAAACCCTGCCTCTGTCGGGGCTCGAACCCAACGACCTCCCAGTTAGTTGATGGCCTGAGCCAACTACGTCTGGGTGGTGGTGGTGATGGTGATAGGCGATCATTACTTCGGAAGAAGATGTGTTTGAGGGAGTGTGGCAGAAGAGTGCAACGGGGCGAAGATGCACGGGGGAAGGGGGCGTGGCAGGGGCGGCGGCAGCCAAGCCGAATGCGCCGCCGTGCGCGGTCGCCCGTCGCGGCTCCGCCGCCACCTCCATGGAAAGAGGATTACGTGAAGAGTTGCGCATTACGACCGGCTTAGCGCTGCCCCTCATGACGAATATTCCCCCCGCGCGTTAATACTAATGTTGTGGAACTGGAAAACGTTTCGGCTGCACGTGGATGCGCGCAGGCGGCGGCTGCGCGCTGCCCACACTGCAACCATCCACTCGTGCCGAGGGTTATCGATCATCGCACGGAACCCTTCGACGCCTCCATTAACACGTCCTTCGTATCTCCCACATTCACTGAAAAAAGTAATGTCAATCTCTTTTTAATTTTACTATAAACGAGGACTCAAAAACCGCAAAACAATGATTATCCGCATCAGGAACTCAAAAGACAGTAATGCATCTGACACAATTTATTTATAAAAATCTTTCTTTCCAAAGTTTCAATGCATCCCCCCTCTTTTCTTCACTTCATGTTTGTATGTTTTTTTGTTTGTTTATTTTCAATGAAGTACCTTAAGGCAATTTTCGAGCCACATACTTATCACAATCTTTTCATTTAAAAACATTAACCGCATTCTCAATAAAATTACTATACATATGCATAGCGTGTGATAACTATGAGCCGAAATATCCTCGTCCATTCCGTCCGATTCGCAACATGGGCGTATTCCACCAGCCATGTGATCGTCGCCGTCGGGACGTGCGCCCTCCGCGTCGTGTTCTCCGCCCCCGCCTACGCCGCAGCGGCAATTGCGCGGCACACAGTTGGCGCGAGCCGCGATACCGATATTTTTCGATTTCCCAATCCGCTACATTTCGTTTACTGCAGATCGGCTCCGGAAGAAAAGAGATTTCGGAAGAGAAGAAATATAAAATACGAAAGTGCCTCGATACTCGCCCGGACACGAGTTACGGGGCTCGCCTCACGACCCGCTGAATTTGGAAACGTTCCACGGAACGAGATGCAGACCGCGAGAACTAGGGCGAACGCGCAGGTGGTTAAATCTTGCAGGGTGGTTTCGGCGAGTTCTTAGTTTGCACGATGCATCAAAAAATGTTACGAGGAAAGAAGACGGAAATAATACCGCGTGTAGACACGACACAGGCTCCGATGAAGTGACAAATATTTATGCACGCGCAGCATGGGTGCAACGCTGAACGGTCAGGAGAAGCGAGGTTGCTTACTGACGTAACCCCGGGAGAAGAGATAGGGCAGTCTCAGGAAGTTTGCGAGTAGCGACTCTCATATGTACCAGCTCCTGCAGCTGTGCATTACATCGTGAGATACCAAGAGTTTGGGAGGAGGTAAAACGAAGTTTCGTATCGTCGTCGTTCAACGTCAAGAAAAAAATGTACACGCAAACTACTGCTAGTCAAAGCGTAAGGAAAATTCGGGTAACGTACAGCAAAATTCATGGTCTATGAAATGGAATGCACTGCTGAAACATATTTTTACCTTCTGCTTATTACGACGTCTAACAAAACTTCTCAAACTCGCCTCCACTCTAAATGAACATACGTGAGAAGGTGTCTCAAGCAACTTGGAATTTTTTATTACCGAGGCGTACCAACGCGAGTCAAGAGAGGGCAGTACTGACCGATACAACGCTCGTACGACTGGCATACGTTGTTCTTAAATGAAAGCTGGAAACAACAACCACAACCGGAATTCAGTTAGGAGTTATCTAGAGACAAAGGTAACACAACAGAAATAACGAATTTGTGGTAAAAGACATAAGCTGCGAGGGGAATTTGGTGTGCCAAATCGATGTAGCTCACAACAAAAAAAGGAGTAACGAATGATGCATCAGCACCCATGTTCTCGAAGCAATGACGCCTTCCACTTTAAAGTCTCCGTTTTCTCCGCGCTTTTCCGAAGCGAGGCGAAGTTAGCGCTGGCGGCAACGTCGACGGCGCGGAGAGAGCGACATTTTTATGATAAAAATAGATGTTTGTCTTGAGATTGAGAATACAGGGGGTTGTTTTGATCCGTCCCCGTTCGACTCGAGTCGCTAAGTTGGGCGTGCCCCGCCCCTGCCTCCCCTGCCGGCGTCGCCCGCCCCTCCCGGCTAGACCGGGATGTCACCCGGACGCCCACGGGAGATCGTTAAAAACGCGCGGCTTCGCGGAGACGCCGCGTCGCGTCGCGGCGCGTCGGCGCGATGGACCGGGCGGAAGGGCAGGAGGGGAGAGACGCCGCCGAAAGTACGGGTGGATGGGATTGGGATGTGGGAAGGCTGGGGCCACTTAGAGGCCGCGTCCTCTTCCGCCTCCAGTACTTACTCGTACATCGCGTCTCCGTCACTGAACATGTTGCCATAGTTTACAGTGTGTCGCGTATCTAACATGAATAGTATGCCTATATAAGTGCATTGGTTCCGGGAAACGTGTCTTAGCATGGGAAGTCTACGCAATTGAAATAATCCCCCCCAGTTCGCCTCAAGTTTGGCCTTGCAATTAAAACAGAAACAGAGAAGAAGTGAGTCTCCTATCATCAGGACTGCTTTAATTAGAAATTAAGTAACTTCATAGTCCTTGTGTTTTATGGTTACCTTCATTCTTTCGATGCGATTCGTACTTATCCTTTATTAAACAGAACTTTGCAATTTCTCAAATATAGTAACAAATTATACTACATTAATGTTCGACCATCAGCGCGAGAGACTCAGAACTTCGGCCACTAGCTCAGATTTCAGGGTTGGCAAAATGTTCACCGGCCGAAAACATAGATTCTATTTCTTCTAAAATAACACATATTTCTTTTCCAAAAAACACGTTTAACACATTCATAAGCTCGTTTCAATGTTAAGACGATTTTAAAAGTTATTTCACAAATAATAACAAAATTAATTTTATGCAACGAGATACGCCTTAAAACTTAAACTTAAGCATAACAAACACATCCACACAAAGGCGAAAAATAAATACACAATTATGTAAAAGAAAATTAAATATATTCATTTGTTCAGTTTAATTAGTTATGAAAACTCTTTAATCTATAATATAAAAATGAATCGCAAAATGTGTTGGTAAGCGCATAACTCAACAACGCCTGGCCCAATTTCGGCAATTCTTTTTTTAAAATGTTTGTTGAAGTTCAAGGATGGTTTTAACGCCGAGAAAAATTCGAATAATTGACGAAAAAAACTAAAAACAGCCTTTTTGTTTTTCCCATACAAATATTTTCTAACTAAAACGTAGAGTCAATTTGAGCTTTATAGCTGTGTATAAAGAACTCATTGTTGTTAGTAGCACAAGCACTCGTTGTTGTAGGTATGTTCCTAACGACAAAGAGTCAATTTGCTAGGATTTCCACCTCTCCGGTTTTAGATCGGGGACTCCGGTTTTTGAGCTTCATATCCGGTCTCCGGTTTTTGAAAAATTATCTCCGTTTTTTTCCGATTTCAATACATTTTCAAATTTTTTACAAAATAAATAGATTTTTCAACTTAAAATTTAAAGCTTTTTCTATTTCATCAGAAATATGTCCTTTCCTTCTTCATTAGAAAGATAAAGAGCAGAACATGAAAATTGGTCTTGCGATTTTCGTTTAATAAAAAAGAAAGTCAATGAAAATAGCAAACTTCGTTTGTCACTTTTCTATCTGTTGCGGAATTGTTACATTATTACGCACATTATAATACAGTAACGAAAACGTACATTGCCAATAATAACATGAATTTGAAGCAGTGGATGGGGTGCTAATCTTTTGAGTCACGATATGTATTAGAAGTCACTGAATATATTTCCATTCGACTGTTCGAATGATGAAAATAAGTGTTTTATCTGAATTAAAGTTAAAATAATAATCCCCAATAAAAACGCAAAAAACGTTCCCAAACCCAAAAATACCCTGTGGGTCTCGTTACAAGGACTGTTGTTTTTTCAATCTCTGCAGGCACTGCTTGTATGACAATCGCACAGTTTTCCGAGAAAATATTATATTATAATATTTCTCTTCAAAATTTCGTAACATGTTATAAACCAAACATCTGAATGAGACACGTTCACCTGAGCGTTCGAAGTGCGCCACACCCTCGGCCGACCGCTCCACGCCCAGCGGCGGCCCCTGCAACCAGCGAGCCCAGAGGCGCAGGCCTAATTACTTAGGCCTACCGCCGGGATGCTAATAAGTCACGTGCTAATGTGCCGGTATCGCTACCCACGCTATATGGCCGGCATGCGCCATGCCGCTCCGCGCCAAGACCAAGCGGCGCCCGGCGCCTGGCTAGGCACACACCCATACCAGTAGTACGAGTATCGATATACTATTTCGTTCAATACGCAACACACGACAAAATTGATAGAAAAAAAAAATAACAAGTGAAAACAAACAAAGAACTACCGGGAAACATACACTAGCATAAAGAATATATCTCGATACATGAAAATTATATAATATTACTATTACGATTACGGAAGAAATAATAGAAATAAAATACACGTGTGAATAGTTTTTTGAACACATTTTTGCTCTACTTCAAGTCTAAATACAAATATAAAATAAACAAAATACGGAGTAGAAATATTTGAGTATCGATAATATATATCTCGATATATAATAAAACCTTTAATGACCTGAAAATGACCGTTAAATACAAACTTTAGTTGTTGGTATCGTAACCGAACATCGTATCGGTAAATCGCAACATCCCTCCCAAAACGGTCGACCGACCGGACGAACACCCCGGTTCAATACGGGAGCAGCAATCAAGCTGTCTGGGTTAATGGGACCAGGAAGAAGGAAGCGATTAGGAATATGGGTTAAAGAGACCGCGACTCTACTGTTTGCGCACGCTGTTTGCAGGGCAGCGCGATGTACAGTGTCCGCGAAGGATACCAGAGCGCATGGAAGTAAATACGCCGTTCAAGAATTAAACAGCCTCGTTACGAGGAAGGGAAATTAGTCGGGCAGTTTATCCCGATAAAATTTGCGATATTAAGACAAGGAATAAATCTATCGTCAGTCCCAAAAGTGAATAGTAATTAAAGCGCCAGCTGGAAAAATTACATTAGAACATGTCCCTAGAAATAATGAACCTCAATAACGAAAAAGTTGGGGATGGAATATCACAAATTATCAAAGACATCACAGCATTTGCATCGCAAATACTTCTCGTAAGTTATTATTACGTACCAAAAGTCCTTCACGGAAATACCGTGAATCACGAGAATTCATATTCACGCGTTTGAGTTTTGTCCGTAAAGCCAACGCGATGGAGAGATCAATGTGACCATCAATTATCAAGAAAGATGGGTAACCAACGTTTGTATTTGCTGTTAGACTCTTAGATCATTTCTACGAATTATTTGCATTCACAGATTAGTACAGTGAATCGCTTTACTAACACCCCACAATATCGTACGTAACGAGATCGATGTTTCGAATCCACTACGAGTGGGTTGTGCTGCGTTGCAGCATCGCTTTTATGTGAGTGGTGGGGATTCTACAACGATGTTGATGCATTAAAAAATCTATGCTTTGTATAATCATCGATGTTTTGAAAATCGATTTATTAAAATTGATGTTTCTGAATATAGATAGTTTGTGCTCGCTTATCATTTTCCATGTGTTGCGTTTATTTACATTTTTTGTGTTTCGTTTATGAATGAAAACGTCGGCGATCACATTTACGTTAAAGTTAAAATATGATATAATACCTGACGAGAGTTCACTTCGTGAGATCGTGTCATTTCAAGTGTTCGATCGAAGGAAACCTAGTTGTACTACCTGGGAGCAGACACACTAACTCGCCCGAGTGATGACCTCCATGCCATGCTATTTCCTTCCCAAAAGAAAAGGAATGGTATTTCGGACGCGCAGGGGCGGCCAACACGTGTCGTAAGCGTAGGGCTTTCCATCTCCTCTCACCCTTCTCTGGCGAACTGTGGCAACTGACCTTTCGAGATGTACTTGAACAATCGAGACTTTGAAGCTTAGTTTTGCTAATGTCACTAGTCTTATTTTTTCTCTGGTCAGTTAAATCTCCTATTAATATTAACTAACACGACCGCTGTCAAAGTAAATTCTTCCGCATGTTAACAATAATATTACACGTTACTACGCCACTTTTGATATCACCAATGATTGAAAACACCACCAGGCTTTGAGGGACGAATTAACGTCAATCTTCTAATTTCGATCATCGACATTTTCGAGCCGGAGGGAGGGCGCGGCGCGCCAGGGCGCAGGGAGCGCCGCCTAGTCGTCGGTCAACACCAGCGCCATCGGGGAGACGCAGCGCTGCTCCCCGAGCGCGGGGGCGCCTTAAAATAGAATACGTGATGGGGCGGCGAGCGACCCCCCCCCCAACCGCACGTCGACGACACCCCTGCGATGACCGGTGTTTGAGATGCCCCGGGGCCATTAGCCTGGGCGGGCGCGGCGGCGCCACGCTGTCGAGGGAACGGAGCAGGGCGGGGGGCAGATGGGCAGAAGAGATGGGGCCGCCCGCACGCGGGAGAGAGAGAAAGAAAGCAGGGTGGTCAATAAATTAAAAGAGTTAAATTTTCCGACATTACTTGATGATTTTTCCCCCTTTTATTCACATAATACGGTAAGAATATTTTTTAATGGAAACGACGTGTCTATATGACAATACAAAGAAACTGGTGGTACTGAAAAGATAAATGGGGAGTCAAGCGTAAGTATGCGAGAAGTAATCAGAGAACATGTATGACGCAGAAGCAAAGAGTGCAGTGGAAAGGAAATCAATGGTCCCGCATTAGTATATCGTAAACGATTCAACGAGAACAAGTTGATATGTAAACCTATGATCGAGGGCACTGCAAATGCTCATTCTAAACAGAAAACACAAAGCTCAAGTCACAGGAAAGAGAAATATTCTCATAATATCGGAAAACGGATTTAAGCAATGGAGTGATCGCAAAAAACGATCAGAAAGGACAAGAGGCAAGTGGTGTCCTATCGTGGCCTGAACTGAATGGTAAAAAGAAGTGTCAGTACGACACAAGCGAAGGCGACGCAGCCTGTACGGCGTCTCGCCAACCCTCGGACGCCCGTCCACCCGCGCGCAGCGACGGCCCGCGGGAGGCCCACGTGTTTGCGCGGCGGCGGCCATACATCAGCGCACGTCAAAGATGGAAAGCGCTTCCGACAACCTCCGCCAGTCGCCTCCGCCGTCACCGCCGCGGTCGCCGCCGGGGGCAGGTGCGTCGCGCAAGTTAAATACAGCGCCGGTTCGGCCGCCCCCCAGG
>BOPP01000058.1:212703-223476 GCA_017312745.1 Gryllus bimaculatus | reverse complement strand
CCCCTCCCCTTCACTCCCCTCCCCACTCGTTGCAGCCCCCATTCAAACAGAACGCTTTTTAAGCGTCAGAAACTGCGCGGGTTGTTTGTGTATTGTGTTGCTTCGCTATATTAATGTGCGAGCAAGATCACAACGCAGTATCTATGGTAACGGATTTGCTGTGGTATACGAACGTGAATTCAAACATTAATCCGCGGGGGCTTCCTGTTAAAATTAATCTGAAGCTACGAGCAGAAGTATACATGGGCCTCCGCACACACACCTGCCCACGAGGCACCGGCAGCGGCCGCCGCTCGCGAGAGCTCCAAATATGCGAGTGACAACGGCCAGCCTCGTTGCCGGAGCGGCACGGCGCGTTATGATCCTGCGGCAAACTTGACCGCGTCTGGTTTGCCCGACGGTGGTATTACCACTTGACGCAATCCGGTTATGTCAAGAGCCGCGCACGCAACTCAATTTTCTCTACGCATCCGCGTTTCAGTGTCAACGCCAGTGTCTGCGACCCGTCCCACCTCCCCGCACCCTCGAAAAAAAAAAAAATCCCCGCGCTCTTTAAAGCTACCGCGCAATCTGGCCGATACATTGGACGCGCATGCGGAAATAGAGTGTCGAGCTTATTTCCCGATATGAGGTTGCAGTCGCTTCGGAGATACAGCGGTGCTTCTATGAATTGCACTCGCGTATAAAACCAGAATTCTGAAAGGTTTTGCCCTCTCTTCCCTTTCGTTTATTCCGCTTAGAAAAGGCGCTATGAAAGCCGCCAAAACATTCGAATGAAATCGTAATTAATAGCAGCCGACGAACGTACCCATGGGCCGTTCTGAAATGAAGTCGCGAATGTTATTTTCCAGGTAACTTTGAAGACAAAACGGAAATGCTTTGAACTGTAGGATAACATAACTCAGATGCAGTGTTGTAAGAAACAAGAAAAGAATAATCTTCTTAAGCCACTTAACTACTACAAGGTATGTATCTAGCATTTTGGTTCGACTTTGTCGGCTAGCTAACGGGGTCCCTCGTATCTGGGCGTAGTTTAATTCCCACGCTTGGAGGGTAAACGAGACATATGGCAAACACAATGGATTCCCTTCACCGTAACTAGCGAACTCCGCCTGCCCGAGCTTTTCTTCGTCACACAGCTAGAGACAGTGGACGATAGTCTTTTTACGAAAGCTTCAACTTTATTTTTGCCGTGATCGTGAATAGAACCACGAGAAGCTAGTTCGCTGCCCATTAGCCATCCTAGAGGGTTCGACTACTAATAATTCGTATTTTGGGGGGCAGAACAAAGTTCGTAAATATCAAAATTCAAGCGTTTTCAACAAACATTTCGTTGCAACCGAATCGTGGAAAAGGCTTTCAGAAATGAGTTTGAAGAAACCGTAACAAACCGAGGCTGAAATCGGAGGAAGAGCGAACGTAAGCAAAGCAAATGATCTCGCATCCTCGCCCGTATTCCACTTGGCGCCCCTTAAACTCCTCCAGCTAGTCAACCGTCAACGCCGTCAGCCGAGGCGCCTCCTCCGGGCCAAGTCCGCCTCTCCCCCGGGACGTAAGCAAACCATCAAACGCTCAAAGTGGCCTTAAAGCGCGAGAGACAAAGCGCGCAGAAGAACCAACTCGTGCACCGAAGACAATTTATGTAATTAGTTATTATAGTTGGGATGGATGGTCGTTAAATGTTCCCATAAAATCAGGGCTCGTCGCCGAAATGGCAGCCCGGAACGTCTCATACACAGTTTAATCCCAGAGTATGTCAACAGCGTTGATTACTCCCGTTAGAAATTTATGCGCCCCGCAACGCGAATGTTGTGTGCAAGTTAGCGCCTGCTTGCAACTCTAAACAAGACGGACTTAATAGCATCCGCACAAGAATGCTGTAAAATAAATCTGAATTAGAACTTATGTTTCTGCAAACATAAATAGACCCCATGTGCAGAGGGCTGGCTCTAATTAAGGAAATCCTCAGCAGAAAGCGTTTGCGTGCCCCCTATACAGCAGACGACACCCAGAACATGCAGCTGGGGACAGGAAGAAACGAGCAAGTTCCACTTTCACCACAACAGCATCCCATGCACCATTTACAGATGTGCTCTGCTGTTCTACTTTTGCTTTAAAATACAGAGGTGTCTTTTCTAGGAAATATATGTATGCATTTTGAGATTACAATAAACATTCTTTCAAAGAATAAAAAGACAAAAAACATTCTGGAATATTGATTTCCTGGGTTTGATACAGAAGTACTTCTATTCAATGCCATTTTTAGCTTTCTTTTTATTCTATTCTAGCTTAGTTAAGAAGCTGGTAACTATTAAATTTTTCAAAACTATTATTTTTGAAATTAATATTTAAAATTGTAGAGGTTAAGTATTTAAGTGTGAATTACTTGAAGTATCCTTTCAATGGTTACCCTTCTTTAAATGGAATCATCACTTTTTACAACGATTATCTTAGTATTCGTATATTAAAACAGTGCAAGCACGCAAATTCTTCATTCGTCGACAAACATTCAAACGATTCCGCAGTACATTTAACGTACAATGCAGTTCAATACAACACAAAAAACGCGGACACAGAGCCATGCCCTCCCGCACGCGGACCAGTATCAATCGGCGGTTTCGAGACGTTTATCCGCGTTAGGGACCCGTAAAAGGTTTTATGAAACCTCCCGCGGAATGATTGCTCTTAACAGACGGGAGGTTATGTCGCGCGCCCCGTTCGCGCGCCAATGAAAGCGGCAATTGCAGGCCGCGACGGCGGGCACGCCCCCCTCCCCCACCCCCTAACCTCACGCCGCCCATCAGTGCCTCCGCGGCCTTCCGATGACAATGAACGGGGAATATAAACTCCGCCAAGATGGCCGCGCCCCTCGCCCACGGGGGCGTCTGCACCGCGGAAACACGCGGTTGGTCCTCCCAACAGCCGGGAAGCACAGAGGAACAGAGCGAAGGGAGGAACCGGGGCTTACGTCTTCTGGCGCACACTGCACAAAAAGAGTTTCTTTTCTTCGCCAAAGTAACTTCCTTAATGTTAATAATATAATGTTATAGTAACAGTTCTAAATTAGAGGCAACTTTACGTAAGCAGATCATAACCATTTACTAATTATAATAATATTTCGGACGAGTTAAGGAACAGTGAATCGTGAATAATACATTTGTTGCACTTTTCACACTTTGGCATGTTTAGGCACACTTTACTCTCGTGACCTGTAATGTACATTACACAACTTAACAACAGAATTTCATACTCAATACTCTAATCAGTGAGAGCTACCCGAAATGCGATATTTTTAGTACACTTTCGCACGATTTTAACTATCTAAATCGAAATTCGAAGAGCTTCCTGCATACAACATATTGAACGCTTCTGTTTATCTAATATCTAATAATGTAAAACATTTTTTACTATTCTACACGAACAATGTAGAATACGTTTTAAGTAATTTATTGTCCTAGAATGTTAACAAACATCAACAGTTGGGAACATAACCATAACCAGACATAACCATAGACGTTAGAACTTCCAAATGAAAATTAACCCTGAAAACTTCCATTATCACGTGATCACGTTGAAGATTAGAACAATCAAAATTAGAATCTTCAAAAGAACTCAGATTACAAGAAATCTCCCCAGCATTAATCAACAACTATAAGGTCTAGCAAGTCAGAAATACTTCCATGCACTTCATCCCCTAACTAGTTTTTGTTCAGAAGATTAAAACATAGATTGCCCTTACAATTCGTTCAATACCGTTTCTCCAATTAAGTTTCATTCGGCAATACTTCGACAGTCATAACGACTCTTTCCACCCCATCTCCGATGATCTCACTATATATTCACTAGAGCACCGCGCGAATCAAGGCTATTTTCGCCAACGCGCACGATTGCCCTCGCGGGTAAGTTTCCCGCAGACAACGACGGCGGAGGCGGCGGCCTCTGCGAACCTTCGACGAAACTATCCTAACGAGTACAGACTTCGAATCTCGCCAACTTACGGCCATAAATGCAATCGGAAATCAGAACTCCGCGCGCGCCCGCGCAAACTTCACGATTAGTAATAAGACCCGGAGAATGTCCTACAGCGTCTGCATGAAAGTCGAACGCGATTTTCGAGGCCGGGCGCCTCCCGGTAACGGCCGTCTTAACGCGGCGGGGGCCAGAGACCACGTTTCGCAGTTTTCCACGCGTAATCCCCTCGGCAATTTCCCTCATGCAGTCGGACATTAAATACACCCCTAAACTCCGCCGAAGCTCGTTAATATAAATAGGAATATATATATCCGAAAACTGAGCTGTATCTTCGCCGTGACGCAGTATAAATTCCAATTACCTTGCTTTTCTATTACGTTTCCCGACTTAATAAATGCAATTCGCGTTTCATTCCGAGAGACAAACCTCGCGGCGCGCCGTAGATGCTGAGAAGGAGAAGAAATCTTGCCCCGCGCCGCCCCTGCAGTCCAATTCTCCGCCCGGTCGTAGCGCAGTTTCTCAGGGCTGTAAACCAAACGACCTCTGAACTCCAATGCTGACATAAAAATATTTAATTTCCATTTTGATTGAAAATGTTATGGCGGCCATAAATTAAAGGCTCGGCCTGGAGGCGGATTGAGGCCAGACGTCGAAGTGAAGTGCGGGCCGGGCTGGGGCTGAGACGGGCCGGGACGAAAAGGGGCGGGGCGGGGGCGGGCCGAGAGCGCGTGAGGCGTTAAGCGGGGGGGCCGCTAATAATGTCGCGGAGCGGGCGGCAGCCACACGGACCGCCGGGGCGGAGGCAGATGGGCCCCAGGAGCGGGAGTGGCCGTTGGGAAACTTGTCTTTGTACCTTCCGGGCTCAACACTCGGCTAATACGGCGCTCAAGGTTGCTATTCACGCCATGGACTTACAATATTGCTATAAGGTAGGAACCTTCCGCATTTAACATCGACCACCTTCCTTCTCGACTGTATGGAGTAATAAGTGTTATCCTTCTTCTTTATCAGTGTACTACACTGGTATTCGTATGCTTCAGAAAAAAAAAGAACATACTCGAGTGAAGTTAATACCTTTTGTTCTTTATGCTAAGATCGTTTTTATTTGTAACGGTGACAAAATCACGTACGTTATTGTGTGTTTCATATGAATACGTTGCTCATTAGTGACCAATAAATAATAAAGAATTAATTGGGCGAAGTTAAGCGCTCATTATATTTGAAATTAAAGCAATATAAGCAGCTTAGCATCTGTGCCGACGATTGCGGAATTGTTTTTCTTCAACATATAAATTCAATGTATAAATCTTTTCTAATATGTTATATCCGAAATGATCTAAACGCGTCGACGCGAACAAAGGCACCGCACGCCGAAGTTTCTCTACGGGAGGTTTTCCTTCTACCTTAATTACTCCGCGCGCACAGTACCGCCGTGCCTTTGTAGGGGCGAGCTCTGGCCGTCGAATAGGTCAGTATGTCCCGGGAGCGAATCGCGTTAGTACATATGCATACACAAGTGACTCCCGGACACAAGCCAGCGCGGCCGCGGGCCTACCGACAAAGGCGTCAAAGGGCTGTCCGGACGCCCGCCGCCGCCGCAGCGTCGCGACGCGACGTCGAGCACGTGCTGGTGGCGGCCGGCGCATCTGACGTCACGTCCAGAAGCGACTGTACAGCAACTACAATGCGATAGCGTTCTGCCCGCTCTCAACAGGACGAGCACCCGTCTCGATGCAGAAATGCCGCTGTTCAGTTTAGTTGCCCGGGAACAAATGAACCGATAACACAAGCGCCAGCAGTTGCGAATTGGTTTGTAATATTTAACAGCATCCCTTCTATTCTCACCCGATAAGGAAAAATAAAAGTAAAAGAAGCACGCAATTGATGAAAAATGCAATAAAAGACCATCACTAACAAAATTTAAAAGTGAAGCAAAGAATGAGAATTTCATTGGCATTCCCTCTTCTGAAGAACAACAAATGATTCACAAATCACCACGACTGTGCGGAAGACCCAGCCAACCAGTCTACCTACACAATGAAGTCGGTATGATTCCAATATCGATTTAGAAGAGGCAGACAATTCCGAACCCGTCGATTTCATTGCCATTATGACACCACGCACCTGGGTAATGGATTCCCTCAACCACACACCTACAGTGCCCCGCAACAGCAGAAATTACACACCGCCGTATTACCGTATTTATCGTCACCTCTGACAATATTTGATCCCATCCGCGAGCCGCCATATTTTTAATACTCCCAGGTGTCGCCCTGCAGCAACATTTACCAAAATTCTCCATTTTCAACGCGCGGACGCGTCCGTGTTTGCACGCTTTCTCCCGCGCCGCACGGCACACAAGGACGAAATTAGTCGCTAATTTGCCGACAGCGGGGGGAAACGACGAGGCGGCAGCGGTGCTGCAGGCAGCAGCAACGTTGGTGAGGGTGGACGTGCTGGTCATTGGTGTCAGTGGTGGAGGGGCTGGTGATGTTAGTGGTAGATGTAGAGGTAGTGGTGGTAGTGCTAGTGGTAGTGGTAGTGGTAGTGGTAGTGGTAGTGGTAGTGGTGGTGGTGGTGGTGGTGCTTGTGGTGGAAGCAGCGACGGAGATGGAGAGTTGGTGGTAGTCCTAGGAGGTAAACGAGGTGGTAGCGACGGCTACAATGGAGAGACAATGATAAAGATGGTTCTCTGTGGTAAAAGTTGTGGCAGCAGCGGCTGCGATGGAAGGATGGTAGTCGTGGTGGTGGTGGTGGTGGTGTGGTGGTGGTGGTGGTGTTTGTGGTCCTACTTGGTAGAGGTGGCAAGGATGGAAAAATGATGGTGGTCTCGGGTGGTAAAGGTGGTGGAGTTGGTCCTAGATGGCGGTAATTGAGAATAGTTTTGGGAGGTTCTAGTGTGGTAAATGTAATGGTAGCAGCGGCGGTGGCGGCAATGGTTGTGGTGGCGGCTGCAACAGAAACAGTGAAAGCGGAGAAGTTAAATTGGCAATGGCGACATCGTTAGAGGCCGGAGCGGCGAGGGGCGCTGGCTGCGGCGGCGCCGGCGGGAGGCCCTGTCCACACGTGCGGCGGCGCGCGCCGCAGATTGCCGGCGACCGCCAGATTGTCCGCCGCGCCGCCGAGGCACGATTACCGCGCGCTACTCGAACGCGCAAGCACTCCAGCGCGACCGCGACAAAGCCCGACACGCGCGTCGAGTGGTGTCGCGGTATCAATTTTTCGTTGACATTACGGAACGGCCGGTCGAGCCCCCGCTCCCGCCCCCGCCGCACTCGACACGGGCGGCGTACGTGGCGGCGGCGGCGGCGGCGGTGCGGACGGGAGTTGATTGAATGCCCGTCGCTAATGACGACAGATAACGCGGCGCTCGTGCGCCTGCCGATGGAGAAGGAACTGGCGATGATAGAGGTGACTGTGATGTTCAGCACGTGACGCTGTACAAAAAAATGTTAAAGAGTGATTCATAGCTGATACGCGAAGTCACTCCCAGGCTAAAACCCATTCTACTAATGTGACTGACGAATAGAAAATGAATGATCTCGCTATAGTGTAGTCACTCTTTTACACTTCGAGTAAAATGTCCGAATCGCGAACATCTGAATCGCGTGAGAAGCCCCATAAAACATTTTAGAAATTTATTATTCCTGTTCGAAATACTGTAAAAAAATAGTATACACCTCGTCGATGTCTAGAAAACACAATTCCCGTGTGTTAGCTTTCAAGAAAGCATTTCCCCATTTGTCAATTCGACACCCGAACATTTCCACCGTCGTTTTTTTTTTAAACACCATTTGCATCAGATAACGACTGTACCGCCTCCATCACCCGATGTCTTCCGACAATATTTGAGCTATTGATTGATAGACGTCGCGCTATTTTTGGCTGCCGACACAGATACAACATTATAGCACCGGCGACATTTATGGGGCCCTCGTCGTATCGGCTAACACATTAGTGATATGCAGCATTCATGGCGCCCTTGGCGGGCCACTTCGAGGCGGTTTCTTTTATTCCCGCCCTCCCCTGTTTCTCCCAACCGCACCCACGGCGCCAGCCCAGGCCGGATCAATGACCGACGTGTGGGAAAAGACCACTCGCGCTTATTGATAAACGCCTCGCGTCTGGCAGGGGCGAGCGAGGGGGGTCGACGCCGACGCCAGCGCCGCTATCTGCGTCGCGTTTGTCAGCGCCGCGTCGATTCTCCAATGCCGCTGGCGCCTCGCCTATCAGATGAGACGGCGGCAGCGGAGGCGACCCGAGGGCCCTGTTGTTACTCGTGAGGCGGCGGCGGCGCGCGAGGCGGCAGGGCGGAGGCCCGCGACGGGGAGGCCGAACGCGGGAGCGCGGGCCGCTGTTTAACGACGCCGCGGGAAACGGAAAGCCATCGCGCACGTTCCACGCCGCCGCCATCTTAGGCGCGGAAGCGGGCCCGCGGGGAGCGGCGGGAAGGGGCAGGGCCGAACGGCGGCTGAAGGTGCGAGAGAGGTCTCTTGGCGGAGGCGAAGGAATGAGGTGAGGAGGGTCGAAAATGGAAGGATCGAATTTGGGAGGGGGTGGCGAGGGTAGGGAGAGACTGAAGGAAAGAGGGTCAAGAAGGCGAGTAGGAAGAGGGGCGGTCGGGGGGGAGGAGGAGGATCGAGGAAATGATGGACGAGAAAGAGGGAGGGAAGGAGTGTCGAGGATGGGGAAGGAAGGTCGAGAAGGGATTAAAGAGTCGTTAAAAACCGCGGAGGAAGGGTGAGGAGGGCCGAAAATATAAGAGTCGAAGGACGGAGGGAGGCGAGAGTAGGAGATAAGGTAAGTGTGTCGAAGCGAAGTATGGACAAGAAGGAGGGAGAGGAGGAGGATCGAAGGGAAGGGGATTCGAGGAGGGACAGAGGGACAGAAGGTCGGGAAAAGAGAGGGAAGGGAGAATTGAAAAGCAAGAGAAGGAAGGTCGAGGAGGAAGGGAAGGAGGTTCGAAGAGGAAGGGAAGGAACGGTCGAAGATGAAGGGAAGGAGGATCGAGAAGGGAGGGGCGGAGGGTCGAGCGCGGGCTCCATCTCGCCGCCTCGCTCGTCCCGCCTCGAAATGACATAATTTACGCACGATTGCTAGATTGGACGCCGCGGGGCGGCGGAGGGGGCCGCGGGCCCTGACAATGGCGCGCGCGGAAGCGCATTTCGGCCGACGTCCGCCAGAGGGCGCGTCCAAGATAAGCGCGGCGCGGCAGGGGCAATGGGGGACGCGATTGCAGGCTACAAGAAACACAGGCGACGGAGAACACAACACCGGCACAGGATGCAGATGCGATCGTCTGCTAGGCAGTGTAAACAGGGGTAGTATGCTGAGGTACGAGAACGTGGAGCTGCGAAGACAACGTCACCAACAAAGATGACGGTAGCACAAAGATGACGATGCCATTCGAGAGTTTTCAAAGCAGCAGCTTTGGAACGAGTTCGGCAATGAAATGATGAACGATGGCGGGCAGGTTCGGCTGTGGTGCCAGAGGCGCGAGTGTCGGGTTGTCGATATCAAAGATGGCCGCCGGGTAGCTCCCGAGGTGGAGGGTACGTCCGTGGTGGAAGCCTTTCCAGCGTAGCGTTTAAGCGCCGCTCTAAGCCTACCGACATCGGCCCAGGCGGCAGTGGCGGCGCCGATCGGACCAGATAACCGCCCCGCCGGATATTAAAGCGGGGCACGGACAATGTAAGACAAGGCGCGGGGTACGGCCGCGCTAATGGGAAGGCGGTAATAGGCCCCCCGGCGGTACGCGGGTCGGCGACGCGACGCGTGGCTTCGCGCCCTCGATGAGAACCGCCCCACCCCTCGCCGCGCCCCGTCACACGCCCACGCCCGACAACGCGGCGCACCCGAGTTTCCAGCGAGGCCACTCCGTGGCCCAGATGCTGTGAGAAATGGATGATCCGGAAAACGAGGTAATAAATCGGAAACACCCAGACAGAATGAAATCTGAGGAGATCTTATCCCCGCAACAAACGAGATATCGACTCGCGAGCACGACACTCGTTATTTTTAGCCTCCCACCCGGCCTTGATCTTCGTTTAGCGATGCAGAACAGGACGCGGACGCGGTCGACAAGAAAAACCGGTGACCGGACGCCAAGGAGAAGGAGAAGGAGGAGGGGGGGGCTGACCTATCGCTGGCGCCGGGCGTCCGCGTCCTTTCTCTTCTTTCTCCGCCCACTCGAAAGCGTTCGCCGTACTTCTTGTACCGGCGAGAGAGGGCCTCGGTTCGGCCGGCGGCCGCTGCCTCTATCACAGGGCCTCAGGAGCATGAATGGCGAGGCCGGGCCCGACCCCGCGGCCAACGCCGACTTCGCACAGTGGGAGCACACCACCGAACAAACGATTACTTGTTCGCAAAGCGTCGCGACAAACATACTAAACGAACTCATGTGCGGACAGTACTTGAATAATTTTTTGAATGCAGTATTTCCCGATGTCATGACCATTTTCCCAACAACGCTAATTATTTTCATGCTTAAACGGCTTCGAATGTTATCCTTTACCAATATACTTCTTTATCCATATACAATGAACAAATTTGAACAGGATTTCCACTTATCCAAGACTACGGTGATATTCACGTCCAGGCAAAAATGTAATTATTTTATGTATTCATTGATATTACATTATTTAAAAAGCTACAAACAACCGAAGTCAAGAAATGAACTACATGTACCACTAACTGGACCTCCCGTACCGGAAATCATCCACCATTTCATTGACGGTCTGGACAACGTAGGGGTTTCTGACTGGGCGCGCCTCTCGGCCGTTTGGGAGCAGTGTGCGCGCA
>BOPP01000058.1:196519-207380 GCA_017312745.1 Gryllus bimaculatus | reverse complement strand
CCTAGCAGGCTCCAGCCCTCCACCCGCCTCCCTCGCGCGCCCGTGACTGCGCGTCCGTCCGTCCGTCCGTCTGCGAGCCCTCGCCGCGGTCCCTGAGCGTCCCTTCGTCCCCCCGCCCGTGGCCCCGCTCCGGAGAGCGTCGCTCGTTGCGACCTCCTGCCGCCGCCCACCCGCGTCCCACGCACGCCGCGGCCGACATCAGTTCCGCGTCATAACCGTAATTGGACGGCTCGCGCCGCAATATGCGTGGCCTCCTGACGGGGATTCCGTTCCGACCTATATTCTTCAACGGCCCCCGGTTCCATCAAGCGGCGCTGATCATCAAACAGCTGCACCGCAGCAACGCCTCGCCGGCCAAGAATCTCCGCACGCCAAATCAAACAGAGAAAGCCCTTACACCCCAAACAATTTTTTTTGTTTGAGCAGTTCAGTGCGGGTGGCGGGTCTGGTTGGTGGTAACTATTCGTGTTGTTTTTGTTGTCTTCCTGCTTTTGAATTTTTTTTCTCGGACGGTAAAAAAAAAAATGGTTGAAAGGCTCCTCGTTTATTTCTTCGGAGATTCTTGGCCCAAGCTTGGCTGCCGTGACAGCTGTTGATGAATCAAAGCGGCGCCGGTATACCGGGCCCGTTGAAATTTGTCGGAACGTCGCCCGTCCAGGAAGAGCATTTATTGCCAGCATGAAGTGCGTGCCTCCCAAATTACCATTTGATCGCAACTTAGGCGGCCGCGGGGGACCGGCGGAGAGTCCACGACGAACCGCTTCTTCCGAGCCCGGCCGCCCCCGCGCACGCATGACGACATAATTAGGCTGGGGCGAGGGACCTCAGAACCGCCTCTCGACTCCGCCCAACGGGTCCAATATACCAGACGGACTGACCTGCGAAGCAAACCTACCGCTCACGCGCATCCACCGGGCGAGGGAGCTGGTGGAGGCTGAGCCTGCTCTAGCATCGACTACCGGACCCTGAACGATCGTGCAGCATCTGCGGCGCAGTGCAGATGCCCGCTGACCCGCAAGCAGCCGCAGCCCAATTCAGTATGAACTGCCACGGACAACGGCGGCAGGAGCCCGGCGGGCCGTCGCGTGGCGGGGCCAGGGGGCGAGAGGGCGCGAGTCGCCGCGCCCCTGTCGCCGACCGTTTATCTCCCCCCGCTCTTCGCCCCCGCCCCCCCCCCCCCCGGGCCCTCCTCCTTCGCCGATCGACCTCTTCTTGGAACGCCTCAAATTGTACTCACTCCCGGCCAAATCCCTTTTTCGATTCAATACTCTTCCAGTAATTTAAACCCGAAAATTCATAAGGGCCACATTCTTGATTCAAAACCCTTCCTTTGGGAAATGATTCACCGCATACATTTGAATTCTTACCGCCGGTAATTCCTTCATTGAAGAACCGCTGGTCCCACGAGCGGCTCCAGCGTTGTCCAGCGTCTCACGGAAATCTTCCGCTGCGGCGGCGCCAGTTCGTCTGCCTCCCCGGCCGCCTTCTTCTTCGGCCGCCCCGATTGCAAGTGCCACAAGCCGCTCACCGTCGCCATTCCGTACGTGCACACCGGGCCCGCGGCGAATTCCGAGGACTACCTTAGAACGACTCCAGTGAGATCGCGTGCACCAACTTCCGAGTGCCTATGATGGGTGTCAGATAGAAAGTCGATGCGGGTGATGAGATGAGAGGCGGAGAGATGGAGGGGCATGTGATTTGGCCGGTCCTAGTAGAGCCGTCGCCGCTTTGCGACGTGCGGTGACGCTAGAGCGTTGGCCGGTGTGGGCGTTGGGCGAGGCGGCGGGAACCAAAGAGGGGACAGGCCGGAGAACCCACACGGTTCCGAGAAGAGTGCCCGCCGATATTTGTCAGAACGCTTGACCGAGGCAAGCAGCCAAAACCCCCAAGCTAACAGAAATAGACAGCCCAAGGCGGACAGCTTGGCCAAGCAGACCCGAGCGCGGCTCGACTGGGAGCGAGGGCGGCAACCCAGCAGGCCGACGGCCCGTCGCACATAGTCAACCACACCCCTCTCGCTCGTTCACCCACAGACAAATAATTGGCCCAAATCTCGATACAACCTCCCGCTTGCTCGCTCGCCTGACCACCGACGATTTAGCCAACTACAGTCAGCCCACGCCTCTCGTTCGGACTGCCCCTTTACCTACGGATCGGTATCAGCCAGGCAACGCCGTTTCATCTCTGCATCCACGAACGTAAATCTCCGAAGTCAGATCTGCCGTACTTCCCGGATTTAATATACGACTACCACAAAACCTACACTCTCAAGACATGGATCGCTAACAATCACTATCAGGCGTGATCACGCGCACTCGTTCATCTTAAACCGAGTGACCGACTACTGAAACGAATCGCTATCGGCAAGGACCCCTGCGAGTTGCGCAACAACAGGCTGGCTACATCAACACGGCGCTCGGACAATGCTCTCGACTCCCTACCCATCTGACTTTTAATCGTCCGCGGGCTTCACTGCTAGATTGTTGCTCGTTCCCACTCGCCTTTTCACAGAGCGCGGATCGACTCGGATCCCAGCAAGATTGCATGCCTGGGAAACACAATCCCCCAAGAAAGGCGTTGTCCGTCTGGGCAGTCTTCGCAATGCTCTGCAACTGTCGGAGACGTTGACCAGCTGATTTCACCCCCCCTCTCGTTCACCCGTCATCCCGGGCGACCTATCTCTCCCATCCGTGCGCCCTCCCGCGCTGCACAGCTCGATAGACTGAATTCCAACTCCGCCTTCTCTCCGCCGGCCGAGCTGCAAAGCCCCGACCCCCAGCGCTCAGCCCGCACTGCCACGCCGATTGCCTTCCACCGCCGCTCCGCTCTGCGTCCTTCTCTCCCGTCCCAGCCCCAGGCACGCCCCAGCGCCCCCTTGCCGTGCCAGTTGCTCGCTCCCTGCCCTCCCCTGCTCCACTGAGTTATCGAGCTAGTCAGCCTTACCCGAGCAGATTGTCCCAGGCAATAAGCGGCTCCTTGTCAGCCCCGTATGCTCCTGCACAACTCCCCCAATTGCACTGGCCCAGCCCTTCTACTCGCCGTTCGACCGTCCCGGCTCCAGCGCTCTTCCCTCACAGCTCACGCTCGCGCACAGGCTCCCCCCCACGGCGCTCCCGTGTCGTTGAGTGCCCTCACAGTATGGCGTGAATGAAAAAAACCTGTTACACGGATAAGAGCATGAGGCCGAGTTTACCCGTCGTTGTCGGAGGTCCACTACGGTGTAACTTATCGAGTTTGTGCGTTCATGTCCATGCACCCAATAGATTTGTCTCCTGCTTCTTTATTTTTAAGCAATATTTTTTGGTATATTAGCGCGGTTTTCTTGCGGCCTGGTCTGTCTCGAGTCGTCAGTTTTCCCCGATTGCCATGATTGTGTCCATTTGCTTTATAGCGGGACGTTATGTATTTCCCCTCCACAGTAGGTGCGCCCAGAAATGACCCGCGTAGTCTGAACCCGAAGCCCCCGTCACACACCGCGAGGGTGTGATATCGCTCCGGACTGTTGTGTTTGCGCAATTCGGATTCCTACAGGAGCCCAGGCGTGTTGGAGAAACCGACAACCACACACAAAGCCGCAAGCCCGACGAGAAGCATCGCTGCCCAGCGCCAGGTGTCGTTTTTCGTATGCCGGCGACCGTATGGACCACGCGAATGTTGACACGATGCGCAGCCTATTCGTTCGAAGCCCTCCGCCTAACATCTACCATCTGGTCCCCCCGCCCGGCCCGGCCCGCACGCCCTGACAATCCCTCGCGGCGTTAAAATTCGTTGATATAGTTATATTTTTAACAACACACAGAGCCTAAGTAAGCGAGCTTGAACTTAATATCATGATACTTAGTAATCAAAATTGCCTCCCACCAATAGAACTTTAACCCCTATCCAGCGCCACCGGCGCCGCCGTTGTCCAAGAGCGCCCCGAGCGCCGAAGAACGGCCGCCCTTAGTCGGAGAGTAATAAGAGTGACCTGGATGCGTAGGCAATGATAGCTTTTGAAGGGGAAGACCAGGGAGATGTCCTAGTAAGTTAGATGACTGTGCAGCAAGTATACCACACGGCTTCCCACGTCGCCCCCCCGACCGCTCTCGCTCCAACGCAGACCATATTCCACTTACCACCTAGATCCCATTGCTGCAATTACCCGACAGAGAAAGCTACCATGACCCCTGTCTTCTGGGTGCTAGCGTCGACGATGAGGGACTTATGAGATTCCCTCCCCGCTCAATGTGGAGCGACCTCCGCGACCGCCACGAGGAGCGCTGTGGTGCCCTTCCCGACAGTGTCGAGTTGCCGCGATTGACAGAGTCGGTTAACAGGCGCCGGCCCCGGCGGGACGTGATGCAACGAAAATCCAAGGCTTTTCGAGGAAACGACGCCCTGGCCCAGACCCACCGCCGACTGCCGCCAATCTTCGTACTCACGCCAGTATAGTCTGTAAGAATTCACTAATTGCGAGGAAAAATCTCACCAGGCATGAGTTATGATTCAAAACAGCCGAGACTCTTCGCAGTGAGCTGCTTCAAGTTCAAACGAAGCATTTGGTTAGTTCGCAGCAGACGCGCCCCCGAGGGTGCCCGCGGTATGATACGACCTCCTTCTGTTGATTAAGAAATGAGCGCACATATCGAAGATACGACCCTCTCAGAAAACGGGAATTCCATTAAACTAAAGTTGTCCTTCGAACCGGGGAGGTGCTAATGACTGTTCCCGTCTCTTACTTATCTCTTCTGAGCTATAAAATCCAAAATCATGAAGAAAGGTGGATGTGAGACAGAACTGGCAGCCGCACAATTCGTCTAGCACATTGACATGCGAGATGCTCTCAATTTGAAAATGTGAAAGGGTCCCTTGAAGGTGACCGTGTCTGCCCGGGGCCTGGCATAAAATAGACAGACATCACCCGTAGCCAAAGTAACTCTAATTTGAAGGCGTACTCACCATCGATTTTACCGACCTGCTATTGCAGGCAAATTTAAAACGAGTAATTTCCACCGAAGTAACCTGCAGTGAGAATCAAATAACATCATCTGTGACTGTCTGTGTGCAATCACATGGCGATGTACGCAAACATAAATTAGAATTTAAGAGCGAATAGCGTCTGTCTATTAAAATTTCGAACTTGTACTGCTGTTATTAACATTATTTCCAATTTTTTTGACTTGTATATCCCACCTAAACTGGTTATACGACCTCATTTGCCAGTACTCTCCCTACACTTCAAAATCCTTCCACAAGAGTACTACTCACTAACGCTCACACTTTATGCGTTTGAGTGAGAAAACTAACGAACGTCGTTTTACTGTAGGTAGCTGATCTCTGCATTTCTCGCCTAAAAATAGTTTCTTTTCATGCGACACTTCTGGGAATCGCCACGATTTCATTCCTTTTCAACATTGCTCGTTTTCCTAATCTGTTATTTTTTAAAGAAACGGGCTCTACTTCCTGCTAAGAAGGTCTGGAGCTGTGTGTTCGTTGGAAAGTCGTGAAGACGAGTGGTTGAGCCCAAATGGTTCGGTTGTCCCAGGGCACGGGACATTTTCAGGACCACTGCTGGCGAAATCTGATTATTATGTTCACCCCGTTTTTGACCGGAAAACGGCTGCGTTACGGACTCAAAAAATGAATCTCTATGTCACCGAAAGTTTCGCGGTGAGTGGCAATAATCGGGGGTGCCAGCAAGGATGAGCAATAGTTATGTGATGCAAACCTGAGATTCAATAATAAATAATTACCATAAGTCTGGCCTATAATAAGATCAAATAATAAGTAAAATAGAAAGGAAGCAGTCTAGAAATAGGGAAATCATAGAATCATGCAATGATGATATCAAAAACTGAGTCATTATAAGGGAAAATGCTGGATATTAATGCGAGATGATTTACTAATTTAGCGGAGTTGTACCGGAACAAAAATCCCAACACCTCCCTGATTCCATCACCGCCCACAACCTGGTGCTATGGTGCCCAGACGATGTCATCTATTAATGAAACAACTTTGACCGTCTGTGTAGGTTTTCATGGCAGTAGACAGTGACTTAGGGAACTAGCAGAAAGTGTGCGCTACATTCAACTCTAATCACGACAATGTAACTGCGAGTACACCCGCAGTCCCTGTAACCACCGTTGTCTAACAAAACTCCCCTAACATTAATCGTCCTCGCGCGTCCGATCGCCCTGCAGCGTCAACGCCCCTGCACATATTTTGCTGTATACCAGCGCGGAGTCAGACTGGGTGTGGGCGTTCTGGTTGAGAAGCAAAACTAAACGACAACACCGCCCGAGCTAGCCTGTATCACCCCGCAGAGCGATTATGAACAGACACGATGAGCCCGCTTGCGTCTCCGATGGATCGAGACCGTGGCTACGCGGGAGCCCCGACGGCCGCGATGCCCACCCTCGCGCATCGGATGGCCGCTCCGGCCCGTCTCAAAGTTATCTGCGTCAGACTTGAGCGACTTCCTCAACAATCTTATGCAGGAGCGACCGCGCAGCCCGCACACGCCTGTACCGTGATAACCTCGGCGCCATGCTCTGCAGTCTCGGATCTGTGAACGAGCTTCGGACTCTCTGAGCGACCTAGCCCCCGCGCACCTCACTGATCTTATGCAAAACTGGCCTGCCCACTCTGAGCACGCGTACACCCGCAAGGATTGCCGAAAATTGTCGCCATCAGGATTGCCGTTTGCTGAGAAAACAAAGAGATGGTAATAAATGACTCGGCCCAGCGAATGGTGTTTCAGTAATACGAGATCCAGGAACAACTTAACTGGGCAATAGGAACAAACCATGGCAGTCCTTCAGTAACTGCCTGTAATAGTCTACTAATCCCTGGGGGTGTATCTCTTAATTCCAGTGAGGGCACGTAACCTCGCCATGAAATTAAATAGTCCCAAAAACCTAGCAACAGTTCCCACACCCCCCACAATTACCAGTGCCTCTCTTTCTCACCGCCAGTGGAAATACCGCCCGTTGTTAGATTTGTTGCCCCTGTTAAACATTTTAGGAGTCGCAAGCAGTCATGGAAAGGCCTACACCAGACGTGGAGTGGCATATAATCTGTCCCGAGCCCGTTCCCATCACAGGGGCAATTGGTTGTCTGCAGCAGTAAGGGTAACCAGATTTGTCGCCGATCCCAGAGAGCGCGTCTCTACCAGCACGAGTTTAATTCCCGCCGATACGATTTGCGACAGCCGATTCACAGCATGATGGTATTCTGCGCTTCCACTGTACCTAACATTGCCCTTGGTGGACGGGGCATCACAGCCCTGTGGAGCAGAACCGGATTGAGAACTAATGCTGAGCGAATCCTCCAAGCGAAATTCATAGCGCCCACGCTTGTGGCCCAGTCAGTGGCCCAATAGTTCACGTTTGCCGTTCTAGTTGTAATGGTGAGACGTGCAAAACCTATCTTGCAGCCTTTCCTCGCCGATAACCCGAGTCAGCATTGGGTGCATGAACCAAGCGCCTGATTGCGGAGGCCCGTAAAGCAGTAACGTTCCGTTAACCGGTTGCTTGAGGAGAGACTGTTGGAAGCACCTTGGTATCATCTCATCATCCAGTTGCTCTGCAGTTGGCATGTCCATCCGCTCGTAGACGTAGATCTTGCCTGACAGAACGTCCACCTCCTCTCCCTTGTCATGGTGATGCCCTTCTTGTTCCCTCCAAAGAGAATAACAAGCTCGCGTAAATCCAGAAATCCCTTGGCGCCATCCCACCACACCTGCCTTCACTTGGTGTTTTACCTCTCCACTGTTACCCCGCGCGGGTGGTGGCGGGCAAGGGTGCAAGGCGCGGGATGGGAGGATTCCCTCTTCACGGAGCAACTCACGCGCCTCGTAGTCCCAGCGGACACCTTTGTTTTTTATTGCTACTGTTTGCCTCGTCCTTGGGATTCCCAGCGCATTCCTCGTGTTCAAGATTTATATTTTTTTTTTTTCTTCTTCTGCTTCTCTGTTCCACCGCCGCCGAACACCTTTTCTTCCGTCCCGAGGCGGTGTTTAAGGAGCGCAGATCAACGTATTAACAGACGACTCGAATTATTAGCGTGCCCCAAGTGCACGAACAAGTATTCGGCTTTCACCGCCTCGTGCGTCTTGCGCAACCTAGCGTGAGACCCGGGAAACACTTAGAGTGTGTCATGTCTGCTGCTAGTGTCCTTGGGAATTGTCTTTCATTCGCATTCTCAACTTCTTCATCTCTCTTCTATACATTGAGCGTTTCCGCGTAACACCCAGAGAATACTGCTAACCGAGTAAAAAATGAACCTTTGGGCAGTTATATAAGATCCATGGACTAAACAAGTTTTATGATCTCGGCGGGTTAAAACTCCAACGGTTGGCTCTTATCTCGGTGTACGTTCTTTTTTAGCAGGTTTGGGAATCCGAACCAAGTTTGTTTCATTAATTATTCCGTAAAGCTATATCCTAATTTTACCTTTCTCATGTTTTTGTATTTCCGCTGGCCGAAAATACCTTTAGCTAACTCATGATTACATAAATATGTATCATAATTATTATAAAATTAGGTAGATCGTACTGTAATTCGAAGAAAGAAATTGCACATGTTAATTGATGCTTATATCTAGTCTTCCATATTAAGTGCCCCTACTCTGAGAGTGCGTCTCCAATTCTCAAAGTGTCGGTAGAATCTTTGCTTCCCCCCGTGAGTATTAGATTGCCGCAGTAAGGCCGGTGTGAGAGCGCTAGCCTACTTGACGTGGGGATACCAGAATCACTTGAACTCTATATCTATATTTATGTGCTCGGAACAAACAATGAATGGTTATGTTTGTTCACGTTTGTACCTTGCCAAGCCATTGATATGTTATCACTGATCCATGTTGCTTCGGTGACTAACCTACCGCCATCAAACCTTCGCAATTTTCCAATCCGGCATACGCTGTCCGCGAAGCATTAACGAAATTTGAGGGTACGGCAACAGCGATTGAATGTATAGAACGTTGACTGCAAGAACGCGTTTCGATGCCCTTTGCGAGAGTGACCAGTTGCAATGCCGTTGCCCGCGCTTTCGCCGGCGCGGCGCGTGCTATCGAGGTGCCAGCTCCCCTCCGGGCTCAGGAGCTGTTTGTTCTCCCCCGCGACCAGCCACCGACCCCCCTGGCCGGGTCGGCGGGGGCGCGCCCTTCGCTCGTTTCGGGAGTACTATCTGTCCTCGTCACGTTCTCCGAGCTCACCTTTGGTCTGAGAGGGCGCGGCGCGCCCCGGCCTGCCGCGCGCTAGACGTAGGGTGCGCGAGGCTAGCACTTCCGCTCCCATAACGGGGGCGAGCGACCCGGAGAGAGCGCGGGCGCCCAGTCAAAAACGCCTACGGTTGTCCGTGACCGTGGGCAATGACAAAATTGGTGAGTTTGATTTTCCCCGGTTAACGGGAGGTCCCATTTAGTGGGTATCATGTAGTTCAGTCTACTCCGGTGGTTGTGTCGTTGTTAAAAAAATTTAATATGTGTCAATGATGGTAAGGATAACATAAGAATATATTAACGATTTGCTTTGACCTGGTGAATATCCAGCCTGTTATGATATTTGCGAAAATCGTTAACGTGTCTATGTGTTATGATATAGAAGAAGTGTGTATGCAATATGCAGACAACTAACTGTCGCACAGACCATTTCTGTACTACCCGCGGCTTTATGTGACATTTGTATAGCATCCTGACACTATATAACTTAGACACCCGGGTCCGCTTCGGCTCCTAGAAATACGACCTATACTTGTACACCGAGCGCATAGGCAGTGCTACATTCAAATATGACTTGACTGTTCCAACCTTTGCGTCCACTACATTCGAAGTTACAAATGTTTTAAAGAGTTATTGTTTGTCGCGACCCGCTTGTCAAAAACACTACCAACAAGTTTCTGTCCCTGTACTCAAGAAGTGCTCCTCCACTGCGATAAGTCGGATGCAATTAGTGAGCCAGATCTGTTAATAGTATAATATAGTTCGGGCCCTGTACCTCAGCCTTATTCATTCTTACCCGAGACCCGTGATAGAGCTAGCGCGCACGCGTCCGTACCAGGCTCCCTATCTCTCGCCGTATAACATAAAGTAACGGCGAACGCTTTTCGTAATATATAGTGACGAGAGCTCGAGACAGGAATGTGTTGTAATTTTACTGGACGCGAGTGAACGTCTCCTATGTCCACCTAGTCGAGTAGGTCAAGCCCACCCACACCTGCGTCCTGATCAACTCATCTTCCTGTGCACCTATCTCTATGTATGGCGAGTTCCCTGTACCGGTCCACCGGTTTGGTTGTCTCTTTGTCATCTGGCACTCTAGTCCGCCTCCTATGATCCAGCGCATCCAAACTTATAACAAAACAAAACAAGCGTCCGAATTTGCCCTTATTGCTTGAAAATATAAATAATTTATTACAATTTTATTGAGTTTCAGATTTTGTGAAGTTTCAGATGAGTAGAGTGAAGAGCTGCGAGTATTCTAATAGTTTGAAAATAAATCACCACAAGAGACACATAACTGAAAGCTGTAAGAAAAGCGAATTGTAAAAACTGACGAGAGAGACTAAAACTCACAACAGTTCGTTACTCGCTCTAAACAAAGTGCGAGAAATATACACGTTGATGTTCCCCTGTCTCGGCATAATAATGCGTCGCATCAGATTTCATGTCGCTGTCGGTGTTTCCGATTTATTACTCGTTTTCCGCATCATCCATTACTTTCACAGCATCTGGGCCACGGAGTGCCTCGCTGGAAAAAACCTCGCGGTGCGCCGCGTCGGGGCGTGGCGGGTAGAGTAGGTTCCTGATTCCAGTCTGTAACTGTGACGGGTAGGCCGGCGGTTACGAGAAGTTTGGAAGGCGCGTCCGATCAAGCTCGATATTG
>BOPP01000058.1:172883-190535 GCA_017312745.1 Gryllus bimaculatus | reverse complement strand
CGCTCTCGCATTGAGGCACGATCGGAGCCACGGGCCCCACAGGCGGGCGGGGCGCGGCCGTGCGGGGGCGGCGCGGGGCCTGAATTAGGTGCATGCAGGCTAAGGGAAGGCCGCCGCCGCCGCCGACGCCCTCAAACGCGGAGGGCGCGTGACGATAGACCGAAGGCCGATAGCTCAGGGAAATGAGGGTGGAGAGGAAATGATCTACTGATGGAACAGGGATAAGCAAATATATGAAAACCACGAAGAAAGTTGAATAGGCGAGTATACGTTCAGCAGGAGAGATCAACAAAATTGCATCCTAGTTAAAATACAAAACAATCACAGTTTTTTTTCATTTACATTTACACAAATGTCCACACAACAATAGTGTTACAAGAGGCGTTTTTGGCATTAAATAATAGATACCATAGAGCGAGACAATCAATCCGAAGATTACACATTTTCAGTTTTTCGCCATTTTGTTCGTGATTCAAATCCTTAAAAAAGTAAATATCGTGAATGCAAAGTCGTACGAGAGGCTATCCTAAAAACAAGGCTACGCCTAAACGTCCTTTAGATTAATGAAGCAAAAAGATAAGTTTATAAAGCACAACAGTGGTTGAAATCTCAAAAGAACTTCGAGAGCTATGCTACACAGAATGCCAGCGACGTGGCAACAAACAGGTGCACCTAGACCAGAGGGAGGAGGGAAAAAATGGAAGCTCTCTGCGTCTGACTTAGCTGTCGCCCTTTGCCCTTTATCGCGCCCTTCGGGACATCCGGTAGAAGAGCGGCGCGATTTTATCAGCGCTTAAGGCTAAACAAACCAATCTCTCACATGCAGGCGGATTGCAATGAAACGTGTAATCCTTCCGGGAGACGCTCAAACAGCCAACCCGCTTTCTTTGTTACCGACTCCGGCGCTGAGAAGCCATTAACGACCCATCTTACCGCATTACGGACGGCCGTAACGGCGGCACGAAGCCGCACGTGTGCCGTCAGGCACGTAGGCACACGCCGCCATCAGCGAAGGGCACGCTCGCGAAATTGCCGCAGCACAGCAATACTTCCCCGCCCCCCTCGCGCGGTGACCTTCGCGCTTAGAGTGTTTCCATCCCGCAAACACTACGCCGGTATTTGTTTTGACAGATGATCCGCTGCCCTCCACTCCCACTAAACACCGTCCCGACATCAAATACACAACCAGACACTAGTTACAGAGAAGCAAACCGAATTTAGGCGGAATCGCTACAAATTTTCGCAGGACTCTTGCAACCATTTCCATTCCATTCGTGTTTAACTATAATAGCAGTTATTAAAGCCCTCGAAACTCGCTTTGAGCTGATTATGCTGAAAGCAGCGGGGGAGGTTTTATACCGTTCCAGCTGGATAAACATTAGTTCGATGGGGAAGGGGGGGGGGGACTCCGCGGAGGTAATATTTTCGAGCGGTCTATTTATATTTGAAGCTCATACAAATTCAATTCTATCAGCTGGATTATAGATATCGATTCCCTGTTATCTTCGCGGGCTGTTACAGGGAGCCGCTCTGTAATCGCCTCTGCGAGCGCCCGCCGCCCCGCGGGTGCACCTGCTGCCTGCCTCGGCGCCTCGCTCGCAGTTCGCGCGCTCTCGCGCCCGCGTGCGCGTCGGGGCTCGGGCGTCGCCAATTGAACACATTTTAGTTCATAAATAATGCAACGTATTAGCGAATTAAAATTTGACATGTGTTTCCATCGTTGAAAATTGACACACACGTGTTCTTTCTCACCAGAGAACAGTCGCTGTGTAAAAAAGTGGGCTCATTAATGTTCATTAAAAAAAAAAAAGGTTTTGGGAACAAATTGTTCAGTTTTAAATCCGTATTAATGCACATGTCACAATCTGCGGGTTCAAATTCAAGAATAAATTCATAGATTTTGTTGTACTAATTGCTTTTTACAAGCTTGAGACATTAGACTGAAAATCTATATAGCCGAAATTTGAATAATGTTTTATGCAAAGGGATATGGTACGTCATACCTCAAGAGTGTAATAAAAGCACCGTATCTTAATCCTGCTCATCGTCCTAGACGCTGACACTGTCAGAAATAATGTTTATCCAACAAGATTGCTGCGTATTAGTGTGATTCCAACTCGTTCATTTACACCTTAAAAACGAATATCCACAGACTTTGTATATGATCTCCCGAAATTGATTTCACAGTCGCTCCGCCCACTCGGAAACGAAATGTCTCGCAAGGCAAACACACACGCGGAGATAAATCGGGCGCAATCCGGGCCCGGGGGCGTTCACTAGAGGACGGCGCGGAAGGCCGTATTCTACGGAATAAAACTTCACCTCGCGCCTGCGCCACCGCGCCGCGATCGCGTATATTCCAGAGCAGATGACTTATTATAACACAATCCCCGTTCCGGGCACATTCGACCGGGCGAAACCGAAAATTATGAACGAGCGGCCATAGCGCGCATCCGCGCGCCATTCCAGTAAAAACGAGGTTAAATCAATAAACATTCCCCTTCCCTGCCCCTCCCCAAACTCGCAGACGCGGAGATATGAGCCGCTCCGCGCCGCTTTTTCCCCTGGAATGAAGTTGAAACTAATATATGAATAGCGAATCGCTGGGCATCATTCAAACCTTCAATGTCCCATAAATGGCGGCGCAGGCCAGCGCAGCGCAGCGACAGCGAGGGGGGGGGCGAGCGGGCGGCGGAGGAGGGCGGTGAGGAGAGTGGACCCCTGCGCAGCGTCTGCACATGTTTAAGGGCGTGAAGGGCATCAATACACATTTAGCCGATACATATCCTGATTACTGCCGAACGAAGTCCGTGGAAAAGAAGTGCCCCGGAGGGGAGATGGGGTGTAGATGGGGTGAAGGCGAGAGGGGGAAGAGGTGGCGGCGACTGCTGCCAGTTATGGGAGGAATCGAGGTATATTCGTAAACGATTCGGGGATGTTATATCTATTTATAGAGGCATACAAATTATGCGACATAAAAAAAAAGTGAAACTCTATCCCTAATTTAGTTTGGTACGTTTAAAATAAGTGTTCACGAAATGAAATGCTTTTGGTTGCAAGCTTTTGCGGTTATGGACGTCCATTAACTCAGTTTGTTAAGACTTTGGAGTGATATCTGCCACTAACTAACATGACCTCGTAAATGTAATTTATTTATATGCAAAGGCATTCAATTTACCATTAATTGCAGTCATAAAATAAACGTCCCTCTATTTTTAAAATCGTAAAAAGGGAGAAATGTGACATGCCCTTCATTTTTATCATCAAGATATATCAATAACCTTACGGTTATCCGCGGATACTGCCAACCCTCAGTAAATACCCTTGCCATTTGTACACCTTTGAATCCCTTCACTCTACCCTCCATTTCTTAACCCTGCCGTGACTCTTAAGCTGTTTGCGGCTGAAACCCGAGTCCTGCCGGTGCTATATTTATATTTAAATACGAAAATTTGCAGCAACACTACTCTCTCCAAAAGATATACCCGAATTTACTGCTTAGAAGTATCCCTGAATCAACAGCGACTTAAGATAACATTCAAGCGCGCCCAATTTCGTTATCCTGTCCTTTTGAGGCCCCGGCCAGACCGCCTAACGCCGCAGCCCTTATCGCGCGCACGCTTTGATCTGGCCTCGCCGAGGCGGCGACGGCGGCGCCAGTAAGGCGAACGAAAGCGCGTGGCGTGACCGCACCCCACGTGTGTGTCCTCGGGGAGGGGCTGCCTCTTATCGCCGGTGTCCCAACCGGCCTCGATCCCGGCGCCCCGGAGAGCGCAACGCTCCCGAAAAAGGCCAGCGCCGGCGCAGAGACCCCGACGGAACAAAAAGTATAATTAATACACCCGTCGCGCACGCACGCTCCACGGTATGGGGACAATTAACGAAATCGCAGATAGCGGCTGGCAGCAAGCCGGCGGCGGGGCGGCAGTGGCGTTGTCGGCCCCCTTATGGCCGCGGCGCACGACACGCGATCGAATCTCGGCGAGGGCAGCGGCGCCCGACACACCGAGCGTGTACAGATTGTGGACAGGAACTCCGCAGGCCTACGTGGCGGAAGGCTATTGAGTGAGCGGCTGGTGACAGCGACTGGGGAAACCCGCCCGGGAAAGTACAAAGCAACAAGAAGCGTCAACGGCGGAGGGGAGGCGAAACATAATTCACTGATAACGAAATTATCGCTATGAAATACAGCAATGAAAAAAAAAAGTCCAATCATGAGTCGTGCTTAGTAAAACGTAGTATTATCTATCCCTTTCCGAAAATACTACTGGAGTTGTAAATTTCTGAATGAAAATTAGGCCTTCACAAAAGGAGAGGGGAAACACACACACACACAATACTGATACCCAAGCACGTTACTTAATATCATGACCTTTTAACCCATCACATAATCATAGCACTTCATTCCATTATATGGATTTGTGGCCTAATATAGCTGCCGCGAACTCAAGGCTAGCAGTCCATCACCACCCCCAAGCAAACAGCAAACGAGGTCCTCGCCTGGTAAAGGACGCACGCAAACACAAAGCCCCCTGCCCCCCCCCCGCCCCCGAGTACAAGGAAGGATGCGCGAGTGGCAGGGCGACACCCGCGCCAAGGAAAAGTACGCAAATGCGTTTTTTTTCTTTCCCCCGCAGGCGGGCGGTCGTAGCACCTTCGTCCGGTTGATTCGCTCCTCTTACACGCCTTTCAGCCGACGAAAACAGCCGTCCGCCTTAATGGCCGCGGTTTTTTGTTGTTGTTTTTTTCTGCGCGCGTCCGCGGCACCCGCCGTCGTGCGTCCGGTTGTCCGTCCCGCGGCTCCGCGCAGGAAGAGACACATTTGCCACGGCGCCGACCGCGGTCGATACTTTCATTCCGCGCCCGCCAGGAGAAGGACCATTCCTCCCACCTTGTGTTTACCGACGAAGAAGATTCAGACGACCTGGCTGCTTAGGGTTCTTTCGGTAATCGACGGCCGCGCCTACGTTTCGTTGAACCTCACTTTTCACACGGCTAAGTTCTCTGCTGAAGGTACAGTGCGACAAGAAAGTATCTCCGGTCAACTGTTAAAGATTGAATTTGTGTCGGTAGCAATCAGTTAACTGGGAAACAAGTGAAGCGGACCACAAGTGCATTTTATTTCGTAAGTTATTTAAGTTCGTGTTACTATTCTAACTTTATTGATGTTGCTAGCACACTCACCAGCAGTGCGAAGAGACTTTCCTGGCGCATGTTTTAACAGTGGAGTTTGGTGGTCGGGTGTTGCTGACGGAATAATTGCAGGCCCCAGATAAATGAACTGCACGTTCCAGCAATACGACACAAAGTACTACGATACTATTGGAACTAATAAGCCTGTGTCACTAATAAGCATCCAGCAAAATAAAAAACATCCATATTTTAATGGATATCACAACTAAATCACTTACTGGATTTGTTCTGCAAATTACACACATCCTAAAATATTCTCTTCACCCAGACACCTGCCACTTCACAGAAATTTGTGTTCAATTAAAAATAAACTCGCCAACCACGCCGGTTAGGATACCACGAACGAGGATAGCAAATCAATCGAAGAGCAATCATGATTGATAATATATACATGAATGTGTTAATAGAAGGAAAATAATTGATAATTCTCGGTTTCCGTTCTTCGAAGAGGCTTCCTATTATCTACGGAACGCAGGGTCCTAAAAGCGCGCTCAGCAGCGTCCGCCAGGCAACGGGCGCGCTTTTGTGCCAACACAACGGCGCTGCGCTCACGGCGGGCCGGGTGGGCGCGGCGCGGAGTTTATTAGGGCCGGCGCGCAGCCTCGCCACCCCCACCCCCCCCAGCGCACGGTCGTTCCATTTTCCAAAAACTCGAGGGCTTATAATTTTTAATACATCGTTGTGAACACGGCGCAGACCGAAACGCGGCGGAAACCGGCCGTCAAGGCTTGCCCGAGGCGACGACGCGATGGTGGGAGGAGGGGTTGGAGGAAGAGGAGGCGCGCGGTCAGAGGGTGAGGTGGAGGGGGGGGGCACGGCGGCGTCGCGGTGCACTGCTCCGCGGCTATGCGGCACGGGGCGCTCCGCTCCGCGCGTTCAGAATGACCGAGAACGACGCCGGCCCTGGAGCGCGAGCGGGGCGGCGCGGCGGTGCCGGGAGGGGCGGAAGCGGGGGAGGCTGCCGGCTGCTGTCGCGTGCATGCCGGTCGGCGGCGGCGGCAGCGGCGTTGGAGCAAGCGCCCGGCAACGCGCGCTCCACGCGCCGGCCCCGTTGGAGCGCTTGAACGCGGCGGCGGCCTCTCACTGCCCCTCCCCTCCCCAACCCTCGTCGCATCATGGCCTCCCCGCCAGCGCCTGAATTATCCTAATGCTCGGGCGACCCTGCAGTCGCGCACCCTGGCGTGCAGCGCCGCTCGCCTGTGCTCAGCGCTCCATCGGCCACGCGCCTCTGGACCGCAACCGCCTTCGCTGTCCGCTGCGCCCCGCTCCGCCCCGTCCCCTTCGTCCCCGGGTGACAGCTGGGCCCGTGCATCCTGTCGCGTCGCCGAGCGCCGCTTTCCGGGATTAGGTGTGCATCGCGACATGCGAGGGGCTTCAGCGCTGGCCGGCGAGGCGCGCGGCGGCTGCCCGCACACAACCCCACCAATTGCATCCGGACGCGCTCTTCAGAAATATTACACGACGGGAGCCAAGCATTTCCTATTTGTATCAAAACGAAAATTACGGTGCTCTCTAACAAATTTATCAGTGGCAACATCACTCATCATTTGAGGTTGCAGTAACTGATGTAATCAATAAATATACTCCTCCTCTAAAAAACAGCCATACAATTTACAATTTTCCGTCGTAATATACTGTTAAATCACATCTAAATTTCGACCACAAAAGTATTATAGTTTCATATCCACAAAGCTTTTGAAACTATCGAACGTAACATTATACTATTTCATAACATTATTACAATAAAGCCTTTCAGCTTAGTTGCAGCTGTGACATAAACAAGTCTTTGTGAAAACATAATGACAGCCCACAAAGCCGATCAATTAACAAATTCGAATAGATTTGAACATTAATGTGCCCTTCTAATGCTATCCGTGCGCTAATCCCAGAGAATTCTCTGCGGCGCGCCGGTCGCCCCCCAGACATCGAAACATCTAGAATCGGTAAATTCTGATTTGCTAAAAGCTCCCCCTCGCGGCACGCGAGTTTTCCCTTCGGAGGCTGCTCCGGCGGCGGCGGCGGCCAGTGCACTTACCCAAATTTAAGAGGGCGGCAATAAAAAAATAATTTCAAAGAGAAACTTTCTCGCTAAAGTGGCACGCAACGCGCTGTTGCGATTGTGTAGCGAGCTGGCGAGGGGGCAGGGCACGACAGCACGAGGGGAGGGGAGGGGTGGGGTGGGTGAGAGGGGGAGGGGGGGTGGGCGACGACGCACGAGGGGAATGTGCCAAGAAAACACTAGCGCCTCCCGACGTCGGTGACACCTCCCCCTCCCCCCACCCGCCGCCTTCCGCCACCGCCGCGTCGTCGCCGGCTTTTAAGGGAGATATTGCTAAAAGCCTCGGGCAGCAGTCAACCCGGGAGTAATTTAGAGCTTCATGTGCTATAATCCCCATTACCGTATTTCTTTCGGGCAACATACGAAAAAAATGTAGGTCGTAAGATTTGTATGAAGTAAAAGCCTTAAAAGGTTACTGTCAAAAATTAGCTGACACAAGTTAAACTTGCTAGTTTTATGGCGGCGCGTGGGTTTGAAAAGGGATTTATTGAAGTCTCCCCCAAGCGTTGCTCCGCGAGTATCCTACATCGTGGAAGACGAAGAGGTTTGTCGCCACTGTCCTCGTGGCCTTCGGCGAAATGGGTCAAGCGCATTCAACACACGCCTCTGGAGAACCAATTCGCAGCTAAGCCCGGACACAGAAGCATTAAACACGTTGATATTGAGGACGTGACCACCACGAATGTTTTCATAAGAAATCTGCATGCATTTGTTTTTCTTGGAAGAAAAGATATATTCTCAAGTGAATCACTATGATAAACTTCTTCTAGCAAGCGCAGATGAATTGATAATGGAGAACACACAGCTTGTAAAAAAGCGCGTATAAAAGATGCGCATAAATGATACTAAAAACTAGATTTGTAATTTGCAAAATATAATTACACGAAAGCATTTGATAATTTTCTATTCATCTACATCATTCAAGCCACATCAAGGGCATAAAGTACATAAAAATATTTAAATGTCAAAATGAACACTGAGGCTGTCAGTTTTACTAGCAGTTACCCACGTTATCTGTAGACAAATATAAATTGTTTATAGAATAATAGATGTGACGGCAAATTAATGCACAATAGAGACCATGTCAAAGCGTCATTTCTCATGACTAGTATCTTACCACGAGGGACAACCCAAAGGCCAGACCGTCACAATCTTGGAGCAATCAAATCCATGCACGTCGTCACAGATCGCGGGAGCGGGGGCAGCGGGGACGCCTGGCCGAGCGAAGCGCAGGTGTGCAAAATCCACGCCGCCGGGGGCTGGGCGGGGCGGGGGGGGGAGAGAGAGAGAGAGGGGAGGGGTTGGTAGGGGATGGGGGCGCGCAAGAAATTTCATTAGTCGCGGGCGCGGGCGGGAGGCAGTAACTCAGAGCGCAAGAACTCGCCCGCGCGGGGGTTCGATCGCGGCGACGGACGCGCTGATCGCGCCCTCCCCCCCCCACTCCGCTCGGCAGAGGCAATAATGCCTAATTTATAAAGGGCGAGCGGCCAGTCGGTAGCCGGGCGGGATGGTGGCCCTCGGCCTAATGTACGCCAGAAACGCAGGTCGCAGCGCAACGACCCGGCGGAAATGGTAAGGCAGTCGGAAAACAGACTGCGTCGGCGGTACATATGATTGAGGAATACGTGGTTCACGTGATTGAGGAAATGCCGGCAGAAATCGTCTCTCAAGAAGAATTTTGAACGGCTACTGAAAAAAATTGGCAGATACAGATTTCATGTCTTTTTTAATAATCCACAGAGATATAAAATCCCCTGTAATCAACTATGCTATAAATTCTCTCTCATGTTCTTCACAGAGAAAATGATTTACTCATAGGAATAGAAATGATAACTAAAAGTCACTAATTATTCAATAGCTCGGTTACGACCCAAACCTACATAATTCAAATGACTTTCCACGAGGTATCTGGTAAACTACATTCTCATTCTCACTCCCAGTTATCAGTGACAAAAAGACTACAAAATAAACGCTTACTACATCAACAGTTCACATTTGAAAGATTCCATGAAACAAGTCGACGAAGGGTATATAATCGCAGTATAACAAACGACGTAACAATTTGGTAACCGTGGAAAATCCCCCAAGTGACAGAACGCCCACGGCCACCACACAAAATAGAACAAGTGGCTCAGCGAGAACGCGACGCGCATGAGAGAAACTAAAAATTAAACAGGGGAAAGACACACGAAAGCTACAGAGAGGGTGCACGTAGTTAACAGTCGGCGGCGAGGTGACCGCAGCGGCAAGGGGCGGCGACGTCAGCGACGAGCCAGGCCGCGCGAGCACCACCGCAACGGCCGCGCGCTCCGCTCGCCGCCCGCGCAGGAGAGATTGTAAAGGATTTTCCGGTTACCACTTCTATTTGTTGGCGGTGCGGCCCCCGGCGCGTCCCGGGCCGCCTCCGCTCGCGGGGTCGCCGCCCCCGCCCCACGCTCCCATTCTCGCTTCTGGCGCAGGCCCCACCGCGGGCTGTTTTGTTCCGGCTCGCAATTTTGTACCGCCTTCTCGCCCCGCCCCCCTCCGACCGCCCCGCCCCCTCCCCCCCACCACACCCACCCGCCAGCGCCAGCCGTGGGCGTGTAGAGAGGGCGCGTTGGCCGCGCTTTTTATCTGCTTCATCCCCTTTTACGGGGCGCATCCGCCCCTTTCGGCGCGCCGAAGAGCAGGTCCGCGGCCTCTGACGCCCCGGCGCGCCGCCGGCGGCGTCGCGCGGCGGGTGGCGCAATTTCCTGGGTACATCCCCCGCGCGGCACTCCTCCAGGGACCGCCGCTCCCGCGGCGGGGACGGCAACGGAGGGGCGTTGTTGGCCGTCCTGGGGGCTCGGGCATAAACAACTTCTCGTCGGAGGTGTCTCGAACAATCAACTGGTCTTCGCAGCGTCATTGACATGTCACTGACGGAATCGGTTTGTGGTTTGTAAAAGTGTTCGTAACGACACCAGTAGGGCGGTTTGGCCGATGGCCCGACCAAGGAGGGGCGGTGAGTCCGTCGGGCGGAGAAGAATCAGAATCCTCAGCAGTAAACTCGCCACAGCTCCAGGGCGCCGTTTCAGACTCTCGCATAATAACGAACCTCGCCCGTGCCCGTGGTTTCATCGAACAACAATTCACGCACCGTTTTAGCCAAGGCCAACCAACGCAAATCGCGAACTTCTTCCGAGCTAAGACAGTGGCGACGGTCCCACTCACTCACAGAAGTGTGTAAATGTCCAAAATTGCTTCGCAATAACTGCAGTACAAGCGACGGAAATAGGGCAAACGTTTCATGTTGCGCTGCTTTTTGCACATTTTTTTTTTCAAAACACAACAAAAGGTAAACACGAAGTATATACATCAAGCCAAATCCATAAATAGAACGGTTGTGATCATAACAAATGTGGCATATCGTAGTGTATTTTAATTAACGACTAAGCTTAATTAACAGCAACACGACGAAGAGAGATTATGTCAACTGACTGGTATTGAAGGTAGAAAACTTTAACTATAAGTAGGGGTACACACATCGAAGATCAAAGGCGGTTAGAGTCTTCAGTTGGCGATCGCTCTTGTTCCGCTGAGACACACTGGCAACGTTCAGTAAAGCGGGAGGGACCGGCGGTTGCAGCGAAACGAGCAGGCCGCAGCCGGGCGGCGAAGACCTTCCCAGCGGGGTTGGGAACAGGAGGGGTGGGGCGTGGAGGGGGCCGGCTTGTCGTCGGCGCCTCGCGTCGGAAGGAAGTCGCGGCTAGCGACGGGACAGCGGCGAGACGCCGGCGTTCCGCGCGATCAGCAAGTCGTTGTCGCGTAATTGGGGCGCGGCCGGGCCGGCCGCCGAGCCGCTGGGCTGGGCGGACGAGCCGGGCCGTTCGTCGGGACTTCCCCGAAGCGCCCGGACGAGACGACTGCTGTAACCGGCGGCGGGCGAGCCGCGAGCGGGGAACGTCTCTAACCCCCCCCCCAGGTCTGCGGTCCGCGTGTGGTGGGCGGCGAGGGCCCCTCCGAGTTCCCGACCTGCCGCTCTGATTTTCCGGACGGGAGGTTTCCTGCCGGGAAACTGATTCGAAGCGAGATTGGAGCGCGCGGAGGAATAAGGAGCAGCTTCCATCGTCGAGGAAACAAGTCCGGCGCGGGGTAAGCAGGTGTTTGTCTAACCGTGTTCGGAGACGGAGCAAGTCGCTGGAGAGATCCCAATTCGTGACTGGAGAAGTTTGGGAAGTTTCGAACTGGAAAGGGTTGTAACATGATCTATTATTATTTGAAAAGTAATTTGAATAAAACCCTATTCGTAGGTTCCGAAAAATACTGTCTGTAAGCAATTTATATATAAAGAAGTGCCATTTGAGAGCCCTAAGCTGACGGATTTTGTACATAGTTTTTTTAGCTTTGCGGATCAACATTTTCCATAAGATATTGGGGATAAACTGTATTTAAAAATTACAAACAAATACGTATCAAGATATTTGAAGAAAATATTGACATATTTTGGCCTCGTTGTAACTTACACCATGTAAGTAGTGAATGTCTGCAGAAGACAAGATCTTATTTAAACTTTAAAATGTTTACTTCAACAGATGTAAGATCGACACGAAACTTGAGTTTCCTTGAAAACGCACGTCAGTTTCTGATGAATGTACATACCAGAACCGACGGTGGTAAAATCGAACATACACAAAAACTCAACGTGGACTTTTAATATCAATTCAATCACTCCACCACCATCAACTAAAACACTCGTACGATCTCGATCTCCGACCCCACAGCAGCGGCTGTGGCTCTTAGTAAGGGACATTCAGGAATCCTATCACAAGTATCACGCTCTGCTCGGAAACTTTCTCGGCGTCCGCCACGGCCGCGGCCGCGGACCGCGACCGCCAAAGCCTCCGACTCGCAGCGCGGCGGGGCGGCGTCATCGCGCAGACGGACAATGACGCGCGGTGTTTAGGCGCCGCCCCGCCCCCGCCTCCCGCCCCCGGGCATTGTGCGTTCGCGGCCCCGCGACAATGTGACGCGCGTCAACTCTGCGGAGGCGGAGGGTGGAGGAAGGGGGCGGGGCAAGGGCGGAGGCGGGGGCAGCGAGGGTCGCGTGAAAGCGCGCGGGCGGGCGCGAAAAATGGCAGCGTCGCTTTGAAGGGAAAAGTCTATTCAGAGGCCTCGCACCGCCCCCACCCCTACCTCCACCCTTTTCCGCTCTCCGCGACCCCCTGGCGCTGAGTAGGGGGCGGGCGAGTGTTTAAAACGCGCATGCACGCGCGGAGTGTTAATTCACCGATACACAATAAATAAAGCAACAATCCTAATGTCAGCGGCAACGGTCGCTTTGAATATAATGGCGCGTAGACACGAGACCACAGTTCCAAGTGCGTCAATGGGTGCGCGCGCGCGCGCGCGCGCTTCGCTCACGGACACACGCGCGGCTTACAAAATTATCGTTATCTCTGAATGAATCTTTTCAGCGGGAATGTTTCAATTACGGAGGGGGCGGGGGGGGGGGGGCGCCACCGCCAGCGCGTGGGTGGCGCGGCGCGCGGGCCGCTTCGGGGGCTGACGGGCCCGGCTGCTGTGGCCAGCCTCGCACGCCAGGCGACATTCGCAGGTTGAGCACGCCGTTCGCCATCCTTGGTGCTACGAGTAATTAAAAAACGAGAAATTTCTGTTAATAGATCGTGAGAATGAAAACGAGTGAAGGTGTATGGATCGCGGCGGTTGAATATCTTCCTGGACAGGACACGTTAAAATATATTACGGATAGTTTTATTTATTTTAAGAAGTCTTCAAACGTTCGCTCATCAACATAGAAGCACCACACACTAAGTAAAACCATGAAAACCAAGAAATAATGCCTGCGTATGTAACAGAAGAGGTATGACGTGGATGAAAATTTGTGTGAATGTGGGGAATATTCTACAAATTATTGCAGTTTGAGAACTAGTCAGATAAGATAAGGGAAAAGAGAAACGATCAGAAGGAATTGTCCGCAAAAACACGATTTAGTAGCGAAGAACAACGAAGTAAAAAAAGAAAACAAAAAAATTAAGTACGTTATAACAACACGTAACTTGAAACTAACCACTAATTACAAGCTGGACATGCAAGATTTCCGGACAAATTTACAGTAAAATATCAATTCGTTAAGAGGAATTAAGAAAAAAATAAGATATCGCCATGGAAAGAAAGAAAAGCAAAGGAAGATCTTGCAACAAGCTGTTCCTCTCCTCCAGCACCTGAGAGCTGGAGCACCAGCGCTGGCTGATGGGAACGGACGGTCGGCTGGCCCAGCACCGCGGAGGGCAGGAGGCGTTGGCGCCTAGCCGCGCCGCTCGGCGCTCGCCATTACTCGCAGCTAATGCGGCGCCCGCCCCGTTAATTCGGCCACCGCGCGCCTCCGCCTAAGGCGGGACGAAAGGAGGAGAGGAGGAGGAGGAGGAGGAGGAGGAGAAAGGCGCGAGATTAGGCCGTCATCAGCACGTTCGCGCAATGCCGGCGCCGGGAATCGAGTTCGGGGAACGCGCAGGTAAGGCGCCCCGGGGCGATCGATCGCGCCCCGCCGAGGAAGGGGGCCGTGTGCGGGGGCACGGGGGAGGGGAGGGTGTCGACGCGCCCCGCGCTCGTCGGCCGCTGCCGTCGCCTTTATGCGTCGCCGCTCACGTGGAGAGAAGATAGCGCGCGGCGCGGTCGCGGCCGAGGCGGAGACGGCGGGGCGGCGCGGCGGCGGCGGCGGCGGAGGCAGAGGCGGGGGCGGCGGCAGAGTTGGAAGCCGCGGCGTCGGCGGAGGGTGCGGCGGCGGAGTGGAAGCGGCGGCGAAGGCGGCGTCGGCGGGGGCGGCGGCGGCGGGAGGCGCGGCGGCGGCGGCGGCGTCGGCGGGTTTCGCGCTCTCGTCATTCGGAGGGCTTTGCTCCCTCCGCCCTGCACGAGTGCTAAGAAATATTTTTTGCACTCTTCAACACATGTATTCAACATGCATTATTAAGAAATTAAACGAGATTTCTAGTCACAACCACAAAAAATGCACAACAAATATTCATCCAACATTCTATTTCCGTCAACCAATGCCCTGGGGATAAAATCAATTTTAACTAAGTTCCCAGAGGGGATTTTCTCTCACATATAAAATTGGGTTCAGTTAGTTTAATTTCAAGTACCTCGTTGCCTTTGAGTTGATGTTGTATAACTTTTTATAGTGTTTGTATTCTATTTAAAACATGTCAAGTGGTTTATCCACGGTCCGAATACAATAATAATAATAATAATAATAATAATAATAATAATAATAATAATAATAATAATAATAAATTTGGGGATTCTAAATTGGAAACAATAAGGCCGATTCTATGCGACCCCATTTAGCTCATTAGATACCAGTATGTAAATTCAGTTCATTACGACGCCTACTATGATTAACTACATTAAAAATGCTTGACATGAAAGCGCAAGGTGATATTAAACCCCAACAAAATTAGTTTTTTTTATGGGTGTAAATATATTGTATGAAATTAAACACAATTTTAAAATATACAAAAGTTAATTTAGAAGTACATAAAACACACGAAACCCTCAGAAAATCGTCAGCCAACTTACTGTATTGAACACCCAATTCAACAACTTAAACGACAAAATGTTCCCAAAATCGCAAAAAAGAATATAATACTATTATTAGATTCTAATTTTTATACAAACGAAGTACATAATTCAATTTCATCTAAAAGCCAACTCATTTTTCATTCGCTCTCAACTTTTTTAAAATCAAATATATCTCATATCCATATAACACCTTGAAATCACTAAATCTGCAATTTTAATAACAACCAGTCCCACGCCACGCCGACGCGATCTTTCACACCCACGGCGCCTAATTTCACAATGGAAGCAAGAGGGTCACCCCACGACTCCCAACAGTCGCCAAAGTAGTCGAGCAGTCCCGATCCGGCCTACTGAAAGGCCGCCACAATATCAGTTCCATAAATTCCTCACAGACAATATCCACCTTTTCAAAATTTCTCTCCTCTCCCGCACCCGCTGAAAAGCGGCCGCACCACCTCCGCCCCTCCCCCCACCCCTTCCCATTCCCATTCCCATTCCCATTCCCACCATCGTGGCTGGCCGGCCGGCCGGCAGTCCGCCGCCGGCCCCGCCGATCGCCCTCCAAATGAACAGGGCGCGCGCGCCCTAGCAGGATTATGACAAAAAACCTGTCATTAATTCTCCTTCCTTCGTCTTTTTTTTCTCCCTCCTCGTGCTCCTTGCTCGCCGCTAACCGTAATTTTTTTGCCGCCACCGTCGTGAACATTCCATTTTTTATTATTCTCCTCCTCCTTTTTTTTTCTTTCATTTTTTACTCATTTTATTTACCTTGCCGGAAACCGTATTCATCTTTTCTGTTTTCCTTTGGCCGCGCGCAGTGCGCGGGAGGCGGCAACGGCAGCGCGGAGGCGGAAGCGTGAGAGCGGCGTAGGAGGGAGTGGGAGGGGAAGGGAGAGGACGCAGGCGGCGTGTCCGTGGCCCGGCCGCGCCTGTAATCCCACCGGCTTACCAGCAACCGCAGACTCCTCCGTACCTAGTCGCACGCCCCCGCCTCAGCCAATATTCGCGTTCGGAATCAAATGTCATCGTGTATATGCAGTCGTTAATGTTTTGATGAAAGAGGCGCATTCAATATTGCGCATAACGTGAAGCAGCTAACATCACGATACGTCGGGGGGATTTCATTATAATTTGAGTACCTGTCTTTCCTTCGGGGTTATGTAAAAAGGTTTAATACTAACGGAAGATCTAGTTCAAATTACGATACATTATTGTGATTTCTTCTCATTAAAACACGTTCTCTTTACAGTATAATATTACATTATAAGTTCATATCATCACTCGCAAATGAACAATCTTGGCATTAGTTAATTCTCAGGAATGAATTATCTAATCTACAGTATTGATTTGTCATATTCATTTTGCAGTTGTAAACTAAATGACAACAGATTGCACCAAGCCAATAAGTCGTGCCGGAAGAATTGAGAGTTTGAGCAAACTAATTTATTTAAAAGATACGTTGTGGTTCAAGCTGACTAAATTATCACAGTGTCTGATTTTCAATGGACGTGTAAAAGTGTTAGCACATTTTCTTAATTGCTTGTGACATAGACACCATTCTTCGTCATCCAACCAAATCCATTTATCATATTACCCATATAATATTATATCCATCTCAGTTCCTAAAAATATAAGGAAAATTCAAACCCAGGAAAGTAAATTTCCAAACGAATTCGAGTGCGAAAAAAAAAAATCAAAGGGAAGTAACGCAATCGGAAATAAGTAAAGAAACGACGGAGAGATAGAGGGAAATCCAGAAACAGGAGAACCGCCGAAGAATTCAAAGTGGAGGCGGGTCCGACAACGCGAGCAGAAATCGACGGTTGATTAGATATTTTATATGGCGGGCGCGCGGCCGTGGCCGTTCCTCTCGCACCGTAGCCGCCCGGCCGCCCGCCCGCCGCCCACCGCAGCCGTCCCGACGCGCGCCGGAAGGGCGCGCGCGAGGCGGCAGAGCGGTAAGCCCGCCAGGTAGCCGGCGCCCCGCCCTAATTTAATAAAAAGCGGTCGCGCGAACCCCGGCGCGGGTCAGTTAGCGCCGCGCGCGGCCGCCGGGTGGGGGAGGGCGAAGTGGGGGGGATGGGGGCGGGGGCGGGGACGAGGGCCGGCGAAGGAGGAGGGCAACGGGCAGGCGGCCTCGAGAGATGGGACGTGGCCGAGGACAGGCAGGTAAAAAGGGCAGGTTACGGGAAATGACGGGTGGGCTACAGGTGAGGAGCGAGGAAACTCGAAGGAAAATTATGAAAGCGGGTCATCATGGAAAGCCAACAGTGGAAACGAAAAGAACAGAAGAGGAAAACGTAATTGGCACACTATACTTGTATCTTTCAAGCGATGTTATCTAGATCAAATATACTCGGAAGGAAGAAAATGAATTCGAATGTGCGAGAGAAAAATAAAGAATAAGGGGCAACCTGATCTGAAAGAACTGAAGATATTGTTTGAAATCGTAAATGATCTACAAGGTGAAAACGGAATAATAAGCACGGAAAGAAAATCTACGATTAACAAGAACCAAATTAAAACACTGGTAATGCTTCCAGTGATTTGGAGAAGAAAAAAAAATAAACAGGAGCGTCATGAACAGTATTAAATAGAGGAATGAAAAACAGTTGCAAAAGGTATTAATTACATCGGATACATACGGAACAGCGATGATGAAAGGGGGCGCGTATGCTCCAATGCACGCGAACCGAAAACTCCAAGTGCCTTCGGCGAATGATAAACAGGGTCTGAAGCCCGTGCAGTGACAGCTCGCGAATCGATACGCAATGTATCGACGCGTCGACGGCCGGCCAAAACAAATCTATTACCCGCGCCGGCAGACCGCCCGCCCACCC
>BOPP01000058.1:126302-146243 GCA_017312745.1 Gryllus bimaculatus | reverse complement strand
ACAACCGTCTAAGTCCAGTCGCCATGTTGACTTAAGTTTCCACTAAGAGCATATCTATACCACTAAAACATCCAAGAGTCCCTAGTCACGGAACCCCCAACGAACTGCTTCTGCCATTCATAATAAGAAAAAAAGATTCCTATACAACCAAGCATACGACTTTACCTCCACTATGATGTTTAACAGCTACCATTGTGACAGTCGGTAAGGGACGCGTGTATGTCCCTATAAAGCTAGAAAGCGTTTCTCCTATCGCCTCGTTTTCGACTGGGGCGGGACGATCGTGGCGAAGGTTGTTTTCTCATGCGATCAGAATGTCTGCTTATTAGTTGGAAGCTACCCAACTATTTCGCCGGATTTTGACTTCTGCCTACCCACCCAACAGGCAAGCCTATCACCACATCCCAACAACCTCCAAACCTGCACACAACCAAACCGCACCCCGATTCTGTCATTCGATATAGAAGATACAACTGAATAGCTCTGGGATCAATGGGTGGTCACTGCAGTGCTGCTTGACCGGACCAGTCCTCAGTCTTCTATGTTTGTGAACCCGACTGTGACAGGATTATTCTTGCGACTCCGGCTGCTGTTGATTTGTGTAGTTTTCTCGTTTGCTTTTTCTAATTAGCACCAGGCGAATTGTCAGTCAGAGACTATCTCCGCAACAAAACAAAACGGCGCACAATCTATTCGTCCTTGTGTATTGTCACTCTTCACAACTCCTTACTTGCGCACCATACGATTGACCAGCTTACACTACCACATGTCGGGAGGCCGAATGGGGCTTGTCTGCCGTGCGGTGGGGCGGCCTTGTCCTAGTCAGATACCTATTTGTATGGGTTCGTGGCTTCCTCTGCCGGTAGTCAATGCATTCTTGGGCTATACGGGATGAGCACGCGTGTTGCGTCATGATATACATAGTTAAACATTAGACACGAGACGCACTGGCTCACTGACCGTCCCGAAGGGATAGCCAAGAATGCAGTCAGTGAACTTGTAGGAGAAAAAACCTTCAACGCTTTCGGCGGCCGAATCTCGCATGTTCCAGGCGGGAGAGATCCCTACGTCCAGCGAGTTAAAACATGTACTAACCTGTTGGCCCATGAGGTTTAGCCAATTGACGCGACTGAAACACTAATCACATCGAAGATAGTATATAGAGATCAAATTACTCCGATTAGTACTGCCTCGCCGCGGATCTATGTTTCGGCATATTCATGCGTACCCATTGTCGCATTGCGGATTCTGCGACCTTGTGTTGGGCGAAGCTATCAAATATGGGGCAATGATTACACTCCAAACGTCAGCTTACTAGTACAAACATGTCCAGAACACTTCTAACCGCCTCAAGCATTGAACCTTTCCTCATATGGAGAACAAACTCTAAACACGACCTCGGCAAAAACGGACACCGCAAAACCGAATTTAGAGTACCGCCCTACCGCCTATATCGAACTCGTTGTTGAAGAACGTACTAATTTCGAACAAAACCACGATTCAAACTCCAGTTCCCCTTGCTCACTCATTTCTGCGACACATCACCTATCGGGTCTGCTAAATTCAATACTATTTGGGGCCTACTCAATAAAAAAAGACTGGAAGTGAGGGTTTTTGGGAGACTACCTATTCACAAATAAAATTTTTTACTTATAGATTCGAAAACTTATTTAATTACATCATAATAATATTTCTTCTGTAGCGTAATGGTTCTCAACTGTTTATGCAGTTATCCTTTGATTATACGATCGTTACAATACCGATATGTATCCGCCTGCGTCCTCTACGCGTACCGTCCATACCTCCGCTATCCCCTATCCCATAGCATATTCTAGTGTGAGAGTCTAGCGGAAGGGCACTCTCTGCCTAGACACATCGCCAAAACATTAATTTTGCCAATCCTATATGTTGACAAAACCCTAAGTCTATCTGACATCAATGATCGCTGGGACGCAATGTGAGTCTGATCCGAAGCCGGCTGTGCGCGCCACTAGCATTCACCAAGTCGAAACCTCCCGTCCCATCAGGGACTCTCAACTCATATAAGACTCTACAGCCGAACAGCCCCGGCGAAACCGCCACACCGCAAAACCGAACCAGTATCGCCATCTGACTGACGCCGCGCATTAGACCCGCCCCCGCCCCCACCCCCCTCCCCTGAGGCGCGCCACGGCGCGATTCGGTAGCACGCGAACTTCCCACCCCGCGATCTGCCGCTCCCCCCGCTATATCGCACGCCCGTGGAGGGGAGGGGCCCGGCAGGCCTCGAGGGTATCTGCTCGCCCAAAGATAAAAAAGACGTAACGCGCAGGCGCCGCTTGTTATTGATCGACTGCGTTTCCGACGGGCGGAATTAGACGTCGGCGCGCCGCGCTAATAAACTAGCCTAACGATAACGGAGGCTACATATAGCAGACTGTGTGCTATCTGCCTGCCACCTGAACTCTTCCGCCTGCGCGGCGCAGGTGCGCCCGTCCGAGCTCCCGAGCGCATCGAGCGGCCGCTCCGTGAGCGTCTCGAGCGGGGCCGCGGTCGTGTCGCCCCCAGAGAACCCAAAAGCACTCATTCGAGCGGCCACGCGCTCTTGCCGTCTGGCTCGCGGGGGAATGGCGGAAGGGACGGTTGCCAGTCCAGACGAGCAGTGATGTATGGTCCTCGACGTCCGAGCGGACGTTACCTATGCTTCCTAACCACGCAGTTCTATGTTTCCTTATCTATGCTTACTAATTGATAATACATTCCGCCGGCTGGGACAGGAGTACACTTAACCCAAGGTAAATGCGGGGACTCCGAAAACCAATCCTGATTGTCGAATTTATAACTTTGATTCATAACTAGTGAAATTAAAATAAAACGATGACCGAATGAACAATGGTGAATAGCGAGTATCAACATGGTGAATAAACGGAGCGTCTAAGAATAAATAATTGATCAACATAAAGCCCTGCGTGCAACAAATAACAAAACTTGACAATGTTAATAATAGACAATTTAATACAGTCGATATCGAAATCAATTGGTCAAGCTGTCGCTTGGGTTCCGCACGAAGGCGTCGCGACCGCCGTGGCATCCGCCTGCGCGTGCCCGCTTTACATCCGGGACCGCGAGAGCCGCGTCGCCATATCGACGGTTCCGTACGATTCGGATATTAGATGAACGTAACCAAGTCTAGCTATTCGCTGCGTCTACGGCTACTCTGCGCGGACCTGAAATATCTATGCGGATCGTCCCTACCGGAATTGTACTAGTGCCGCAACCGCCCGCGCGACCCAGAGTCAAAACCGGCTATAGCTGCCGAGCATACAATGCGGAGCCAGTACGTCGTCACATCGAAAGAAGAATTCGATCTCACGGTTCAGAGAGCCAAAATTTCTGAAGCTGGTGGTGAGCAAGACTATACTCTGAATTACCAGCTGCGTATCGCAGACCCGGCTAACGTAATCAGGTCATTGCGCGCGTTGATCACATATGTGCGAAGACACAAAAAGTGTAGCAAGAGCGATCTACACACATAAATGCAGTAGCGACACATGTATTGGCATGCGAATTGCGGAGGTATCTGCATTTTAACCTATACGATATTGATTACCTTACAACATTGGAAATTGTCATCTATCCTATCCTATACTTACTATGGAATCACATCAAGCGACAAACTACTTATCCTTCTTTACATAAACAGTAAAATCATAGGGTTATTTGATTTATCATCTTCATTCAGATGTCACACGAATCCCAACTCCAAACATGCATCATAAAGATGATCAAACATTAGACTCAGCGGCCCATTGCTAATGAGGACAAATTCCTCCTACGCACACGCTGGGCCGTATCCGGGGTACTTTTTACTGTCTCACAACCCTGTCCACAAGTGATATCCCCGCAAGAAGTCATCAATTTCGTTTCGTCTGAATCTTCTTTTACACTATCACATATTATTAACAGATCTGTCCCATTTCATCTAGTCTACATCCACCATAATACTTAAATGCCAGTACCACCCCCCACTGCCACCTTCCTCCATAGCTCCTACTACTTGTACTGTTCCACATGTCTTCTACCTCCCCTTCTCACTCTCGTATCCACACAGCTACTTCTCGTCCCAAATTCCCTCAATCCACAGACGCTCGGTCTTAAAATTTCATGCTCGCAAGACCAAGCATCTACCTCTCAGAATCTCGGCGCAAAGCGAAGTGCCATTAACTTTCGAAAGTATTTGACTTCATACCTTGCTCTCTACAGATATTTCTACAATATTCTTTATAGTTCTATGCCATCTTTGTCCAGCTCCATCTTCCCCTAAGGCTATAACTCTGCGCACCGCGTGTCCTATCTGCCGATAAACTAGACTCACAATCTTCTCCGATCTACGACCACATAAACCACGCCCTATACTGATTCTTGGCAAGAGACTACTAGTTTCCTCCTTGGCTCCATCTTACAGCGTGCCGCGTCGACACGAGCCTCATTGCATACACTAAGTCAACTATTCACCGGTCTTCACAGAGCACGCGAACATTTGCCAGCACCTTTCCTATGATTCAGTCTTGGTTTTTCAAACTGAAAAAATAGCTTTCTACTGCCCACCCCGACTTCCAACCACATTGGTCGCGTCCCCCCACAACCCTATTGGCGTTAAAGAATCACAGGCCCTTCTGCGCTATATTATTCGCAGATATTGAAAAGCCACTTAAGATACCACAATGATCGCTGCACGGAAAATACTATACTGCCACTAAGTAATTTTTTTACATCGTCCTGCGCAATGTAAGATTACATCTCGTCTTCTGTCCCTATACATTTCATATCATATGCTGTCCTATTCTATATATTTCCTGTTCCTCCTTATTCTCATCTCATCACCCTTGTCTGACTAAGCGGCCAGTAAAAAAGAAAAGTTAAATTTCCAAACAAATGAAAACAGAACGTTACCATGTTTTATTTAGTTGAATAAGTTAATAATAAATAAAACTTCGAGTCTCTTTCTAGACAAAGTAAAACCCAGTTTTAAAAAACAGATCTGCCCAGGGCTTCGCTGCTTTCCCATTTCCTATAGTCGAAGATGACACAGGGTGCTTGACACGGCGACAGAGTTGCGGACGGAATTACTTACGCTTTTATGCTGTTGTCCTTTTACCAAAAATCTACGAATTTCCATTTTCAGATCTAAATGCATTTTAAAGCAGACTGTGAGAAGCCAATTCCCTCTCCAGAAGAAACACTATGGAAGGTTTCTTTTCCGTTAGTTTTAAGTCGTACAAGAAACCAAAACCATAGTATCAGGTGAACAAATCGTTGAAGTCAAATGGACGCATTGTATACTTTTCCATACGTATTTGTGAGGTGAGAAATCCTGGACTACAACATGAATACTGTACAAGAAGAAGATCATCTAGTAGCGCAGACCTAAAGCCCCGTCCGTCTTGAGACGCCCAGATAGACCCTTCATTCGTATCCACGTATCTTGCGTCCGAGAGTGCGATATAGATCATGACGCGAGTTTCTGCCGAATGATCTGACCGTGCACGCAAACATTTATGCTGAATCAAAGTGTGTCTCGTTGCCATTACTTTATTATGCACTCTGCGCTGAGCTAGTAACTTAGCGCTCTATAGCTACACAGCATCTACCTGCGCGTCATCTTCTGCAGATTATTCCCTCATCTATACCTCATATGGTTCCCTAAACTGGAAAGGATACGGAGATACCTAGAATATATAATTAAAAAAGACTTGTGGAGATGCTCCGAGACATTGAAAATTCCATCTCTAATTGAAACGAGGGAAAAAATATTCTTCTCACATCTCTACATTTTCTACCGAACTCTCCTCTGTATCTGTGTCGAAGTGTGAATCGTCAACGACTTAATGCCTTGAATAGACTATATTACCATAAATACAGATTGCTATCCTAATGTGAGCATCATTGCACTTCATTGTTACCTCTCTCGCTTTAATCCCTTCGATGCACTGAGAAGGCAGAGGCAAATATGCATCCTCTCTATTGCACATGTGGCGAGGTCCGGAACAAAGTTGTTAAACTTTCCAATTCATGAGTAATCAATGGAAGTCATTCAGAAGAAGGGAGCATAGAATCCTCACGCCCTATGTTACACGAATCCAGTCGGACAAAAATTCAAAAAGCGCATTACGGAAAGCCGTCAGTACAATATATTGCGTACGAACGAGCGAGCCGTCCACCTAGAGCGTATCAACTAAGAAGGCCTTAGAAAAGATCGAGACGTTGGAGACAATATGTCGCGAATCGACAACTATTAGAGCGACCTGCCACCGGCCTGTGCGTTCTGGTGAGACATCTTCTTTAGTACACCTTTCTACTCTAAAACGGCCAAGCCAATTTAACATACAGTTAGAGTATCCACGTTAGATCCGTTGATATATGTTACAAATATTCCTCTTAATAATATAATAAACATTAATCTAGTTTCATACTCAATGTAAGAAGTAAGTGCTTCATGATGCGATCTTCAAATATGGTTAGATAATAATAATAAACCCGGCGGAATAATTCCGGTACTCAGCACTTATTCGACTCGCAATCATAATAATAAATATAATAATAATAATAAATATAATAATAATAATAATAATCAATAATTAGTAATTATGAGCAGTCGGCCCCATCGCTGAGCAGCCTGAAAGGATAAACGGGCAGTAGCGCCACAAGAAAAGACCAATACAACTCAGTTGATCGACTTCGGAGCAGGCCGTGAAAGTCGAAGCATCTACCGCGAACGAGTGTGCCTACGAATGAGTGTTGAACTGTTCATGTTGAATTTGTGACAAGTTTGTACAATTTGTTAAAGTTGCTAAGTTCCGTAAGGATAGTTAGGTGGGGCTTGTGTATTCTGCCAGCAAGTTCTCAACCAATGTGCGAGGCTCTTCAGATGACAGATCTGTCGCATAATATCTGTATCCATTATAAAGCTAGTTCAAGATTTAGTAGTCACTTTTTACGAGAACATATATTTTGATTTTCGCTTACCAATTATTGACATCATACAGAAGTGAATGTTGGTCAGAGCAAGTGGAATAAATAAAACCCGAGCCACCTCTCCATACACGTGACGTACTATAAAAATAATATGTGCACTGCAACTTATTGAGGAGACCTGAGAGGATGCATCCTCTCTTTGGTGATTTGACGCGTCCGTAGAATGACACGAAATATCAATTATCAACGCTTTTGCACTTTTTCAAACATGACGCCTCGATATATTAAGTATCAACCTACATTATATGATGCATTTTACCATTAATCCGCGGCAAGGAACAATGCCCTTATAAGCATGTTCTGGTTTCCCGAAACATGCAGGTTTTACAAGCACATATTACTCCAAATAAAAGCGATCTTCTTCCATCGACTACAGAATCACATCCCATTCTATCGAAATAAGCTCAATGGAAAAACAGCCTTTTCACCAATCTTCGACTGCTAATGGTAAAGGAGCATAATATAACCACGATGATCGCGTCTATTTTAGCTAATTCGCCATGCCTGTATATAGGATTTTGTTCTACGGATTGTATTGTACTGATATGATGAGCGGCGTGGGTGTTTCCGTTCACGTTAACGGTCCATTGGTAGAATATCTCAGAATAGCGTCTAAGCAGAACCAACACCGATCTACGAAGGAGGAGGACGAAATAATACATTAAATTATCTACCCAGTGATGAAAAATTCGCATGTGTGAGAGATAGCAAGTTTGCTACCGAATGTTTCGTCCTACACTGACATGTTCACAGTGTCTGCACTCTCGTCTAAAGAAAAAAGTCCCCTCCCTGTCCCACCTCAACATCTTTTTGGAAACAACTAAATAATTATGCCGCATCAATTTATTTTAATTGTAGCTTACCAACATACGTATCATGAAAATATAAAAGCTATAATTCGTTTCACTTTCTTTATTAGAATACTAACATAGGTGATATATTTTCACTCAGTTAGTTTGATAATTCTCCAAGTGAGTGCAATAGATAGTTCAGTTAATGCATTATTTGTACCACTCTGCCAGTTTCAACATCAATATTTAGTGAAAGCACACGGATATTCTAGCGACGATCTAACGCCTAACGATCACTCATCACCTCGCTGTCATCAGCACTACATAGCGACACGTGACTGTGTCCAATTGTTCCCGGAAAGAAATTCCGATGACCATTCCCCCGCAGTCCGGAATACTCGCGCCGCGTTCCGGACTCTCCGTGCTCGAGCCTCGCTCGAACTGGCACATCATTCTCTCACCCGCTCTCGGCTCCACTCCGTCCGACCCGCTGACCCGCGACGCCTCCGCGCGCCACGCAAGGCCCCCGTTCCAAAAATCAGAGCTGCGCGTCCAGGATGTCAACGACTGGCCCCGAAGATCCAACCACAATAGATGCTTTCTCTCGCTCTATACGCGCGGGCCCCCGCACGGAGAACTGGGCAAGGTCGCGCAAGCTATTATGAACACAGGCTGGTTCGCGCGCATCAGGTGCTGTACGTCCCCAGGTTCCATGTCTTAAACCCTGCCGTTCACATCTGTTCCCATGCGGGCGCCACATTCTACGACCACTTGCGCCTCAGGAGAGAAGACCTTCCTGACGTACACCATAGCCGGACTGTCCGAGAAGTGACAAGACCCAGAGTCGCGACGTTGTGTGCTGGAGACTTGGTCTCGCGAGCGATAACTTTTCAAAGGTACGCCCAATTCTATCCCGGCGAGCAGCTCTACCTTAGCTACACCGTGTTGGTCAAATTGACGACGCGCTGAGCAGAAAAGAAGTCGACAGATATGGACCGAGTGCACGAGGAAACACTCGGACATGACATATCAAACTTCAAAGAAAATATATTAGAGTAATCAGTCTAGTGATTTGGTGTTCAACACCAGGGCAGACTTCAGAGTTTAGAATATTGAGCTCTTAAGCTAAAACAATATGATATCAGTGGCGTCTGTACGAGCCTCGCTCGTAGAATAACACCATCACGGCCGGCCAGGTTGCCGTCGACTCGCGCGGACGGATGGAGTCGCCTCCAGTTGGCGCGAGCGGTGGGCGGCGCAAGATGCGGCGCTGGGTTGCCACAACACTTGATCATTTCACACGCTCCCCGCCGGCGGCGGCGCCGCGCCGCCCACGCAAAGAGGGGCCGAAGGGGGCGGCGACAAGGTGAATGCCGCAGGCAAAAAAATGGCACCATTAGTCAGATTATCCATGATAACATAAACTAGGTGAATTTATTAGAAAGGAATCAAAATGAATAAAGTAAGTTAATATTTATGTTAGTTCTCTTTGAAACAGCGATAAAGACAGCAATGGTTAAAACGATCATTGATAGTGTGGCAGCATTTTTACTGGTGATAATCGCGCCCCTGTCGGAGAGTATAGACGACTTTGCCTTGACAGTCAGTGCAGTCTTAAAGAGCATGGATATTCACTAGCGACGCCAATACTTCGCGAAGAGGCAAGGATGCCTTACTCATGAAACAGCACAAAGAGCAATGACTGTTTTTGGCCGTCGATTGTAGAAGATTGTCGTGAGTGTTTAACAACCTAGGCACATAGACAAAATAGAATTCGTGCGAAGGCTGCCAGGCTCAAACCCAATCAAATGAGAGAATCCACATCGTCTTCTGCAGATCCCAAGAAAGGTCTCCGTCAACAACACCGCAACCATCACGCAAAGCTGAAGACTCTGCGTAGACGCAGCGAGGGATGCACGAGAGAAGTGGGCCTGGGCGGCACAGCCTGCAGTGCCGTTGGTCGACAAAAAGACCCGAGGGCGCGCGATACATCGCGTTCAGTTCCGAGGTAAACGTCGAGCCCGCAGCTGGCAGGCGCACGACATGCTAGCACGCGATCGGCGCGGGTCGACCGATAACACATATGTGACTTGTAGCAGCTAGGCACATCGCACGTGAGACGGAAAAACACCTGTAGTCGTGCGGTGGTCACGAACGGTTGCCGACTAGACTGTCGGGAAAGGGCAAGCGCGTGGCGACAGCGTCGAAGCAGTTGCGTGAATGCTTCGTGTCGCGTTCAATGAAAACGTGCGAATGTTGGCGTTACGCCATAGGCCTGCGCCCAAGCTCAACACAGTGGCAGGGAGAGCGCGGCGTGACGCTGCCCGATTCAGCGCCCAATGTAATGGCAATAGGATAGTTGAGCACGCAATTGAAGAACGAGACTTATAATTGGCTAGACACTAGTGTCCGATGTCTACGGGAAAACATGTGGGCGTGTGAGAAAAAGAAAGAAACGTCATTTTTGTCGTGCTGATTCCGGTAGTTTTGTGGTACGGTACGAGACTGGTTAGTAAGTTAATGCTGATATTGGGAAGGTCAGAAGGTCGGATATCGTAGTGCGAGAGATAGCGCTTGATTTGGCGTAATAGAGGCACGACGCTGAAAGTGTTATTTTCAAATCAGTAGTGTAAGTTCGTGCATTATATAGCAGATGCATGTTAAGGAGATTTAGTGGATTGGCCCCCCATCTAAAATGTATTTACTTTTCGGCCGGATTGACTTCGCTCCTTCGTGGGGCTCCATTGCAGTCGATGGTTTTGACAGATGCACAAGCAGCTTTCCACACACAATGGCGGACCCAAATTCACGGAGATAGGAGAGATGACTGATTAATTTTTGTAGAGACGTAATCGAATTGACCCATAACACATCAAACCACAGCTCGCAATGGTTCCGTCGATTCGAAAAGGAAAAAGTTAGATTACATTCAATGCTGAAGCAGAGAAATTTATTTCTATGCGTTGCTCCCAACTCTTTCCAGACCAAAAGGTTTAACCACATGTTTACCTTTTTGCTTCATTTGTTCGAGCCGTTCCCGTGATCTTGTTATTGATCGCTCATTAATAAAAAGCCGTCGACGATGCAAATAATTTTATTAAAACAAATATTCCTATTACTACAGATCTTTGTTCCACGATTCTCTTATTTCCGCAGGTATTACCCCCGAGCTTCAGTATCACCCGACAGCTCCTTGAAAGTTTTTTGCCGCGGGTGTTCGATTGTTCGATTATTGCGACTTTCTTTGCAACCACTTAAATGCCTAGTCCTTTCGAGCGTCACAATGATACTCTCTCTACACGCGTGCGTGGACCACCCACTTTCGAGGCGCCGAGCAGCAGACGAGGGTCGAGGTATCGGATCACAAGTTGCCTCTGGCTGTGCAGAGGGCGGGGCTCCGTCGCCACCCCGCCCTTCAATCTGTCGGCAGAAAGATTACAGTACAGTGATTTGACACGTGACTAAAATAATGAGTCAAGGCGGCACGAACAGCACAAGTAACGGGAGCCAACACTCCAGAGAAGCTGTCAGAAAGTTAGGTTCGATGGTACAAAGAAAGACGAGTACCGAAGTCATTTCAATAAATTTGGCTGTACATTGTTTCAAACATACGCCACTTCGCAACGTGAGAGTGTGTCGGAGTTTCAGCAGTGTGATCACTTAAGATGAAGAAGCTTAGACGAATTGCAGAGGCTACTGCAGAGCAGCTACCGGGTTGTGCGCTGAAATGTCCACAGACGTCAGTGACATTACCCTAAGATGCCACTGCACGAGAGATGCGAACCGAGACAACCGTAGCTGGGAAGTAGTTATGGTGGTACACCGATGGAACACGAACAGTTAGCCACGGAGATTCACACGAGGTCAAAAGAAAGTAAACAACTATTTAGAGTTTGCGCACTTAAGTTTGCAGAATTGGAGCAAGTTGACTGTACTAATAAGATTCGTGCGATGGGGTAATTAGTGACTATCTAAGAGATAACAGATTTTCTTCATCTTAATTCATAAAAAAGTACAACTAAACTAATTGTCTGGACATTAATAATTCATACATACAAAATCGATCTGCGAAGTGACTTTCCTTCTATCTAGCAACCGAAGATTCCCATTTAAGAAACATCTTTGTAAATATCTATCGAATATCCCGCCCACGCGGATTAATCCCTTTGGCTGTTAGCTCGAGCCAGTGTTGGACGCACGATTGTGCGCCCAGAGCAAGTAAATTCTTATCATACCAAGTACGATACTAAGCCTGGTAAGCTTTGCGAGAAAAAGAAGGTCAGCGAAGCTACCGGACGGTCTGGTGCAGCAAAATAGATAGCCAAATCCTTCTGATGACAGAGGACAACTGGCACATGCGTCACAGCCGCCTACCACCGCATCTAGTGCACTCCGAAGGTGCAAGTGGAGAGCTACAACTCCAAGAATCTCTAGGGTGTTGAATAATGTGTCTATAACATTTTACATTGCATTGAAATGCATCATTTGGCGATGTTCCACTTCTGCCACTTTGTATCGGGTAGAATACTGTTCTGAAGGTATGTTGCTGTTGGGGTGCTGAAGGGGAGAGCATGACACTATTCAATACGCTGGACAACTTCGTAGAGTCACGACCAGTAGTCCTTCCCGAACACTCCGCGGCAGAGTGTAAATCCCTCGTCTCCGTCACAGTTTCGGTGGAATGTAAGGAACACAATACGACACTCAAACCATCCGAGTCAAACTTACCGTTATCAAGCTAAGTTCGCTCTTACTCCATTTTCTCATTCCGTCTGCGCCCTATGACCAGATAGTGTGGTGATCTTGATTCAATTACGCAACACAGCGTCGAGAGGACACGCAGGTGGAAACACAGCCCTAGCAAAGGCCGCCTAAACTTATATCTGTGCACAGGAGGCTATTGATTTCTGCAGAAATTTCTTTTCCCGAAGGCAATCAAAGACAAAACAAACAAGTTCCTAGTGAGTAAACGCATAGATTGGCTAACATTGCGGTCCCTAAGAGAACGTACGTATCACTTTGTCGAGGCTTGAGATATCAGCCTAACGAATCGTCTTCACGCCACAACTTGTTCTTGCGGTGTCTCTGCAAGTTTTAAGACACGGAGAGCGGAGCAGGAACCATAGACACGCGGCTTCAACTAGATCGACCCATAGCAAGGGAAAGCTGCAGCCGTGTTGCGTTGATTTTCTGAGAGAAGGCTCTCTTTCCGATACTTACCAGACTCGCGTTGAATTGGCTGCAACCGCATGGAGACTCATGTGTTTTCGTGTCAAGCAAAAGTGATCGGTCTCTTAGAATGTACGAGAGATAAGTCCGTCCTTGAATCGGGATTTTTCACTACGCCAAGGAGGATAATATTTCGCGCGAATATACTAGAAAAACAATTATACCATCTCTCCACCACTGCTTTGCATGCGCGATCCATTCACGCTACTCACTGTCAATCTCAAACCAATCCCCTGCTCACTTTTAGCTTGGTAGAAAAGGCCCTCGACACGAACCGCGTCAGATCCATTCCCTCTTCGTCTCGGCAAGAACCTCTCTACAACCCCAGCCGCGCTTATTTCTGCTAAGAATTTACGGATCAAACTTTCAGTTTTTCCATCTTGTAGACAAAAGCGACTGCATCATGCTTTCCGTTTACCTAAGTCGGCGGTCTCATTGAGAGGCGAGACGAGGTCATCTGGTTCCGGCTTTCGCCCTCTCGCGCCAAACCTGTGTCTGGAGCGAGAATTTGAGGAGAACGAGCTAATCTATGGACTGAACGGCATTCATTTGTTGTCTTCTGTTAGCTGTCTTTTGTAGAGACATTTCAACTAGGTGAAAGATGATTATTCATGAAGAATTGCTGCCCATGAGCTCAGTGATAATGCACGGGACATAGTAGCCCACGAGCCATGAATTTCTTCCCATATGACGTATGGTGTTTACGTCAACTTCATAGTTATCAACTAAGAGTACTAAATGCTTCGTTGAACCACATTACCAGCCGAATAAGTGAGTGTTGACCTAGTTTATTTAGCGCGAACTAGCAGTTTCGACTCTTACTTCCAAGACCTCAATGATTTAGTCAGTCTACGCGTAGGTATTTGTAGACTAAGGTCTGCGAAGGTATCTATATTTAATTTCTTAGTAGCCAAAACAGCCAACACCATTCTTTTTGCTTCAGAAATGTGCGGCCGGTGCTAAAATAGATAGTAGTTCATTTGAAGTGGGAACACGTCTCAACTTAACCATCAAAAATAATTCTTGTCCGCAAAAAATAAAATGACAATCAAGCAACAATGACTGAAAGCATCTAAATAAATGCAAACCGCAGCTATATCACAGCTATACAAAACCAAAACAAATACGTATCCCATAGCTAGAATCTCGATGTGCTGAACGCAGGAGGTTTTTTGTCATTTCTTTACTAATGATCTATGGGGAGTCCCTACTTAACTCCTGTACATGCCATCTCTAGTCGCGAAGTTCGGAACTCTAGCGTCGATGGAGTTTGTGCTAGGAATATTTGCTTAACTTGAACTGTGACATGCTGCAAACTTTGAGGAACTTACGTTAGTTGGTTGGGCCGATCATCGATTATAGAGTTAGTAGTTGATAGAATCCTTAGCAATATACTCTGCATTTGCAAATTAGACAAATCTGTTACCAATCAGTACGCAGAAAAACTTGTCTCAAAGTGCGATATAAAACATTATTAACGTTGTGAAATTTAGTAATATGAGTCAGTTTCGAAGGCTTTATGTGTGATGACTACTCAGCATTGATATAGCTCGCGACTATTGCTGACTCACACTCCAGCTATCTTAAAGTACAACACTCCTCAGTCGGCCCCATGGATTTGACACAAATACACGTTAGTCGATAAGAATGTTATACTTTGCTCATTATTACGTGAGCGACTTTGTTATTATAAAATCTACCCAACAACTCATATTATACACTATTCATTATCATATCACAATATTCAACTTGATCCTATTTATTTCCATAGTATAATGTGATTCCTTCCGCCTTAGCTTATGTGTTACGTGCATCGAATAGAGTACTTACTCTCTAAAACTGAGATAAAACGACTTCTAATAGAGTCCCGCCCAGTAGACACATCTTTTTGTCTAGTTCTACAAACAACAGCCTATAACTCTGTCGTCATCCCGACACACCTTCACTCCTGAACGTCGCTGCAGTCATCCATACGACGCGTGCGTCGAGCTTGATTGCCGCTCATCAGACAAGACGGTACTGTGCGAGTGCGTACCAGTACCACGTGCACTTCCCCAAACGCTCATACGTCTTGTGCGCCGAGGTAACTCGAGGCGCAGACTCCGCCTCTTGCCTTATCCCGCACTACTAACAATTGATACCACTAAAATACTCCGCGAAATTCTTCCGCTCTGCGGTTTTCACACTGTCGCTTCTTTGACCACAACAACGTTCTCTGCCTTCACCGCTGGGGCTACGCATGCACTTTAGCGCTCTTCTTTTACCTTGCGTCTACATGCCTATATAAACTATTCACGCCGTCATTTATTTCTACTTGGCCCTGCCTCTACTTTTTCCGTATCAAGTCTTGACTCTGAACCTCAGGTCGCCCAGCATGCGAACATGACCCCGAGCGAGTACTGACGTGGCTCGGCCCACCTAGAGATGCGACATGATCACAGCGCGCGCTCGCGTCGACGACAGCGCACACATCCGCGACGCCCGGAGCGGGCGCTCCCTGCGCGAACGCCGCGGATCGGCTGGCACGACAGGGCGGCGGAGCGGGGGGCGGAGCGGAGCGAGCCGCGCGCGCGCGCACGGCGGCCATGGGCAAAGCGGCGCGCGCTGCCGGGTGCGGCGCGGGCGGGCCGTAAGGGCGCGGCGGAGCAGAAGCCAGATTGCGCGGGCGAGCGCGGGAAGGGGTGGGCGCCAGCAGGACGAATAGAATTTGAGCAGCGCGCTGGGCTCCACCAGACGCCGGTGCGCGATGGCGCGGAGGGCCGAGCCGCGAGGGCCCCCGCGGCGCGGAGGCGATGTTGCGCCGCCCGGCGCCCGCCGCGGCACGGACGACGGGGCGACCGCGCGCGCGAAAGAGTTCGAAATGTGGGCAGACACGTAGCCTGCGCGAGCTGCGCGATCCCGCGGAAATTAGTGAGGGGCAACGGCGCGAGCGACGCGGAGACGCGCAGAGGGAGGACGACAGAGCAGGGTCGCGAGGAAGCCAAGGCGCCGGGGAGATAAGCGCAGACGCACGCGCCCGCCCGATTACACTGACCGCACCGAGCGCTGGCACCGCGGGCGTTCCTGCACGCCTCTGTCGGACGAGATCTTAGTTGCGCAGCCGCATAGTCACTAGGAAGCGCGGATGTAGAAACGATATGAACGGAGAAGATGGTTTCTTGTGATAGAATCGGTGTAGTGAGAACTAATGAGCGACAGCCTAACAGTTACTGGCAAAACAGAACTGGAGCGATTCTGTTGCAACAGGGTTGCGTCTGAGTGGGGCGATGTAATGGCAGTGGCATATTTTAAGATAACATCTGTCGTCCCTCTAAAGAGTGTACCGTGAGCCGTTTGCGGCATTGCTTCAGACTAAAACCTCAATCCGCAGCCATAAAGATGCTACGGAACGGACAATCACATAGCACAATAGTAATCGAGATGGTCCTGTCTCAAGGACGAAATAAGTACGTAGTGCGCCACGAGAAATATTAAATCTAGATGAGAGTCGCAGAGCTTTTGTCAGCGTTAGCACGTTCTGTGCGTAACAAATACATTGTGTAATGATTCAAAGGTGAGAGTTGCAAATGTCGCAAGTATTCTCGCAAATTTTATTTTTTGCATGTCAAGGCGGATAGTGTCTGTGTCAACAGCGTTGCAACACGGGGAAAGCAGGCAGGCGATACCAGAAGCTGTGTAGTGTGATGGTTGCACGCGGAAGGACGTGACCAGAGGAGGACAGCGAACTCGGAGCCCGGGCAAGGAAGGAGCGAGAGAGGTGTGTGGAATGGCGTCAAACCCGCGCCGAAGAGGGAAAAACGCGTGGGGCGGTGGGGCATGAGCGGGGGCGGGGGCAGGGGCCGCTTCTCCTGGCTTCTCCAGCCACCGCCACCGCCGCCGCTCTTAAGCCCACCCGCTGAGCGACAAACCGAGCGAAAACTTTCCCTCCGGCCAACGCCCTCGCTGATAACGTTGATGTTTCCGCGGGATTACCGCGGAAAAGCAAGGTTGCTCCGGATTAAAAATCAGAGAAGCACCTGCGAGTTCGGAGTAAAAAGGAAACAAACGGGGTGCAGTTCATTGTAAATAACTTGGAGGGAAGAGAGAGAAAAAAATATATAAAATGCAGGAGCGCGGAACGGTGTCTGTTTCATAAAACATTCAAACACACATAGCAGATTTACAATCCTGTAACGTAATGGCATTTACGGATATATTTTACTGAATTCTAATCCAATATTTCTCCGTGGGATTCCTTCACAACTTAGACATTTGCTGGTAGTTCACAAAACCATTTCTTTCTGTCGTATATTGCTTTTCGGTTCCTATTAAGTTTCAGCAGATGTACAAGACACTGAGTACTATTCGAAAAATTGGGTTTCCAAACAGGGTGACCACTCATTTCATGAATCGAACTTCCCTGACATTGCTTACTTTTCCAGAGCTAAAAATGTTTCACTAATACTATTTGTAAAGAATTTCCCACTATTTAAGATCATATTAAAATTTGAATGAAACCACAATGTCTGCGGACAGATTTAGGCGTGATTAAATTCAAATTTAAAATAATTCAACAAAAAGCAATGAAATAAAATATAATCCTCTTCTATTTTTTAGGAATAATATCTAGTTGTATAACCATCTCAAAACTTTCCCAAGCGTCTAACGCTTCCTCCACAAATTCCTTGAGTTCGGTTTTCCAAAGGGGCCATACTGCCAAAAGTTAGCAACTCAATGAATTAGGCGAATGATATTTAGTACATTAGCTATTGCTGATCGGATATCGCAATAGACTAAAAAAAGGTACAAGTTTCACCCAAAAAGGAGCAATTCTCGATCCAACAAATAATCGGCATGTGCCACGATTAAAATCCATTTTTCGTATTAATCCCCCTCTCCAAACAAAAAGACACGCAGTATTCAAACAACAATTTCTAGCAGCGCGCAATCATACAGAGAACCCTATGCGCTTTCGACACAAAAGTGGAGAAAGAAAATTCATTCCGTAGCGCACACCAATTTCCCCGCACAAATTGAAACATTTCATATTTCCCCTTTACTTTAGGGCCGAATCGCTGACAAGTGAATGTCAATTTAAAATTATATCGTCCGATGTTCAATTTCATGGCGTGACACAATTATTGACGGACCACGTCATGGCTAGAGCCGGGATTCGGAGCTGCGCGGTACCCGTCGTCAGCCCGTCAAAGCAGACGCCTGCGCTACGTAAATCCCCCATCCCCCACCCACCGACCGTGCCCCAGCATCATTAAGGAAACCGCGATTGTTATGGGCGATTTAGCTCAAATACGAACTTCCCCGGAAACGATGGCGTACTTAAGAATCCGCGACTGCCTTTCGAAACTTTTCGAAACAATCCCTGGCACTCTTTTATGCGAGGGCAAGAACTCTTGTCGTTTCACAAATGAAAAAAAGCTTGAAAGACCGAACAAAAATATAATAAGGGAGCAATTGACTGCCGTTGAAGGAAAAAAATGAGCGCAGGGGCGGCGGCGGTAGCAGCGGGGAGTCTGAGGATGAGAGATTCCCGGGAATAAACACGACGTTGGCAGTATCGCGTCCCTTTCAGAGCATTAGCATTCAACAAGTCTGTTATTGCTGCAGCAGCAGAGCCGGCAGGCTGGCAGGCAGAAGCCTCTGGCTGGAGAAGCGAGCGATGGGGCCCTGGGTGACTGGGATTTTATTCCGCCCCATTCACTTTTATGCATTTGGCGCGCCTGAATAATTGGATTCCCTGACGCTAGGAGCGCCCCGTTCGGGCGTTGCACGACACCAGGATTGAATGACCTCCCCCCCCCTCCCCCCAAACCATTGCAGCGGCGCGGGCGATTCGATGGCTGACGTTGAATCCGTCGTTTCAGTTGTTAGCGCGCGCTCTCTTCAAGCGATGCCCTTCTGACGGCTCCATTGGAACGCTCGTCGAGAGCTACTGAATAAGAAGCAATTTCCCAGTTGTTTCTTCAATAAAACGTTTCAATCATAAGCAATACAAGCAGTGTTAACATACAGAAACAATTTTGGACATGCTAGTTCTACATCATATCATACATTGAATGATTTATTCCAGGCTTCACTGCATTAAAAAAACGCTAAAGATATGTAGCCAGTATGTTAATTATCGTATTGGCAAAACAAAGCGAAAACACTTATGTTCTACAACGAAGAGATTGCGTCGTTATTTAGGGTTACGTTCTTAACGTTATTTCTGAACAATTTAACATAAGAGAAACTTACAACACTGGCTTTTTACGCTTTAAAGCATAGCCTCACAAGTACCAGTACAATGCAATTTATCTGAACACCAAAATTAGAAAATAACCCAGCAATCAAGTTCAATACCTTCCCGTATAGAATTGTCGCCAGACTGCCTACAATACCCAAACAACAACAAGGGTAAAGAAACGCCAGAGCGAATTCTACCTCGCAAGCAGCGCGGCACAACGACAGAGCAGAGCATTGAGATCCCCGCCGGCGCCATGAGGTCACAGGGAGAGGACCGCCTGGTGCCTCCCCGCCCGCCCCCGCCCTCAGTAGGGTCCCGACCCGTCCCGCGCCCTGCTCGCTCAGCGATATTCTGCCCTCGCGCCCCTCTACCTCTCCCCTGCCCCGCCCCGTTCTCCGTCTCCGTGTCCTGTGTAGCACTTCCGGCTGCCCTACCTGTGATGCCTCTTCCCCGCCTGGTCCTAAGTTATCGTCCATGCCAGCCTTAGGGCGTTCCCGACGCCCCGTATAGATTTTACTAGCGCCTCCAGGAAGTCGTTAGAAGTTCACTTTCCCTACTATAGTGTTGTCTATCCCTGGGCCGAATGAAGGTGGTAAAACTGTGACTGAGAGTAGTGAATAGTAGCACCTCCTACTTCAGTGGTCATGCATACTTCCCGTTAATTTCCTTCGACGTGTGGTACAT
>BOPP01000058.1:107784-120753 GCA_017312745.1 Gryllus bimaculatus | reverse complement strand
GCGGGAGGGTAGTTTGTCTTTCAATACCGGGTGGCAATCCGCGCAAAAACAGACATTATACGTATACGTTCAAAAACACCTAACCGTCTTTCATTCACATTTTATATCTCCGGCTTTGTTCCATTATTTCCTATTCTCTTTTTATTGGCTTCGGCATATCCTGTATTCAAACTGGGAAGAGCACATGTGTTCCATTTGTTGCTCTTACGCCATCAAGAGCAGTCTCGATTCTACTACGGCCCCGCGATAAATCCAAATACAATGCATTATGAGGTCGTATTATGAATTACGAGAACATCACAGCAAATACTGGCGGACATTTTATGGTAGACACAAAATATATATAACGGTGTGACATGCTCTTATTATTGTTTTACGGCAACTTCCCATGGAAATTTTCTTCTGAGGACTCTCCACTCTAGTGTTATGGCCCTGTTTTAGCTCCCTCTTAACTAGCGTGCGTACGCCTTTTCCTAGTTTACTCAACAAAACTTTATTGCAAAAATGTTTGAGTTACGGTTCAATGACCCCGTAACGCATTACACTAAAGCCTTCGAAAGGAAAGTAATTTTTGTAATGGCGAGGCCAAAAGCCCGGTTCGAAGCGAGCGAGACAGCTGCCAACCTTACAAAAGCAAACATATCCTAAACCAATTCCGTTCCCCGGGATCCGAAAAATCTCGGGAATGTTTCTTCTGCCATGTGGAAGCGATAAATGGAGCGCCCCCCCCCCACACACACACACGCACCGGATTATTACGCATTCAGGGCGGGGAGGCGCACAGCTTACGGAAGAGTGGCTCCCAGCGGAGACAGGGCACGCTTTTCGGGCGCTCGTCGCCAGCGCCGAACCCCGGGCGCGAGCGCGTCGCGGGGGCAAACGACCGTTCGCGAACATTCGCGCACGCACCGCCCATTTATAGCGACGAGGCGGCGCCGCTCGCGTCCACTCGTGTTAACTTTCCTGATATCCTGAATAATTTATTCCCTTCCCAATGAAACGACCGGAGATACCTGGCGTTAAAATTTTAGTGCCGCATAACCGAAGTCCAATTTCCAAACGTCGACTGCCGATGCCGAATCATTCCGAATAGCCAGGTTCATCGCGGAGAGGGGTCTGCGAACAGCCGGGGACAGGTCTTCGGTCGACAGGGCCCAGCCAGAGGGATGGGTTGCGCAATATTTCCTTTTAGGAAAGACGCCCCACGTCAAGAAGAAAAAAAAATAACTTGGGGATGATGCTCGTAAAAGGTCCTAATGAGTCATTATTAATGAGAGTTACATTGATGAAACCGGAAAAGGATTCACTCCCCTTTCCACTTTCTGAAGGAGAAAAAAAATACCACGGTCAAAATTATGTAAGAGTAAAAAAGAAGAGATGCTGTGTCTGAAAGTCTGAGTCCGTGGTTTTTAAAGGGATGCCCTCTTAGAAAGGGGGCGGCGAAGAATACGGGGGAAAGGAGGAGGCCAGGAGAAAAGATTGTGCGCAGAGGGGCGGGGCACTTTCTAAAGGCTTCTTCTTCTCTCTACCGCGCCCGGAGAAAGCTCGATAATTTGAAGGCATCTATAAAGAATATGATAGCCTTTTCGTCCGTAAGGCTTGCTGCGAGTCGTTATTATAATATGAAAGTAGATTTCATCATAAAATCGACCCAAGTGTTGAGGGGATCCGCGCGCCCTGAGATGGCGCGGAGGGCGAGGCGCGTGGGCGGCCGCAGGAGGGGGGGGGGCGGAGACGACGGTGACGCCGCGCGCGGAGAGGCGACGGCAGCGCCGCGAAGCGGGTAGACGAAGAGGAAATGCAGGGGAGGTGAAGCGTATGCTCAGCGGAAGGATTAAGAAATTGGGATATGCTAGGAATAGGATGGCAGCAGGCTAAGAAGGCTTGCCTTGCGCACAGGAGACTGGAGAAACGCCAGAAGAACGGAGAAAGGCGATGGAGTAGCAAAGATTGAAGAACACTTTGTGATGATGTGGTGTCTGGCACAAGTGACGTAAAATCGAGAAATGAGCGGAAGAGGTGAAGTGGAGATGATGATAATAGATTGTAAATAAAATATTAGGAAGTAAAAAGGAGAATTTGGTGAGTATGGTGCTTACAGGACGTACTACAAAGTCTTTTTGAACCGATCGGCTAGGGAAACAGGAAACGAAATATTGAGCAAAACAACCTGTAACTGTTATGATTATTATATTTGATCGGTATCTAGGAACGACCTTTGAGAAACTGGTGGGAAGAGAACGGAATAACTGGAATTTACTAGGCAAAGGAAGCTGAAGCGTATGAGGCGCAACACATTTAATAGTAGATGCTTCACAACCTGCGCTACTACCTAAATAGAACATTTATCATCTTAGAAACGTAATCTGCGCCATTAGAAATTTTTCAGTTTGGTTCATCATATTTTGGAAGTTGAACCGCCAATTAGGTTTCCCCCTAAGAAAAGTTCCCACGTAATTATCGAAAGCATATGAGTGATTCAGGTGGCGGGAGCATACGTCTTTGATGCTAAACATAATTCTTTGTTCGATAGTTTATAAATGCATTTCATAGTTTATAATAAATGCGCAATTCCTCGAATAGCAAACACAAAAGTCATTGGTTTCATCAGTCTTCGAGTATAGCAACATAAGCAAATTTTGTTCAACCCCAGCGAGGTAACAGTAACGCAGCCTTTGAAAAGAAATACAAGCAAGCACGGCAGAGAAAAGATTAGATGGCCGCGCCGTACGCAAACCGCCATCATTCACTGCAATCGACGATCGTCTCGAGCAAACAGCTGCCGCTCGAAATAACTGCTCATAATGGGAGCGGCGTTTACGCACAAAGGAGAACGTACGTGTCCGAAGCCGTAGCTTTCCCAGGAACATGCACTCGGCTGCAACCCGCCACGCCCGCCCTTTCAACGCCCGCGTTTTCTTCGGCCGAGACGACAACGCTACTCCTTTCTCGCTACGACTCACGCAACCGGAGTTTCGCTGCGTCGATACGACCAGCGGTGTTTTTTACACGAGCCACTTTTCTCGCCGGATGAAAATACGGCGCGCGCACGTCCCGACCGCCGCACGGAAACCGATCCACAAGGGGCAAAGCCGGACAAGCGGCAAGGCCTTGATAGAAGAACAGTCTCCACCCCCACACCATCTATTTCCGCCTTCCGTCGCCGGCCAAGCTTTCGCGCAACCATCCGGCCGCCCTCAGCGTTCGAGCACGGCCCCGTACAATGCCAGGAGACTTCGGCCCCCCCTTTGTTTCGAAAAGGCGAGTGCCCCCGGCGGATCATCATTAAACGACGGCGCCGACTCAACGGCACTGCGATGGCGGCGGCGGCGGCGGCGGCGGCGTTACGGGCGCATAATGGTGACCACAATGGACGCCGGGCGTTGTAAGCGAGCGACTCTCCACCCCCCCCTGCCCCATCCCACTCCGCTGGCGAACTCTCTCACCTGTGAGCTGCTGCGGGTCTCGTAATGGATGACGAGACGCTTCTCAGTTACAGTTTCCAGAGCAAGCAGTAACAAGTAGCAAGTTTTGAATTACGCTCCTTGCTCCAACGGACGTTTATGCATATCGATTCCCACTATAAAATTCTCGCGCACGTTAAGGGTTTTTAAATTCACGCAAGAAAAAACAAATGCTTTTTTTAATGAAAAACTTCGATTTCATTATTTCAGATGCTGCGGACGTTCCAAATAGTACACAAAAATATAAATTTGAGTTTCATTTTCTACATTTATCATTCAAGGTTATGATTGTACATTACCATAACTAATGGGGATGATGCACACTTTCGAACCATTAGTAGAAATCATAATTTCAGTTTGGGATGGTTCTAATGAAATCCCTTCATCCTCACAACAAACTTTTATGGCTTTCGAACTGAGCTCTGCGGTGTTAGAAACTGACAGACTCTTTTCAAACACACTTCCCCTGACCAAATTTTCTCACATAAATCAAATTAATAGCATCGTCTTTGAGCATGAAAATACTTACTTTATTGAGAACGAGCCAAGGAGAACCACGATAAAGCAAATCCGCTCCGCCCCAAGTACTCGAAGAGCTCTAATTCAAAAAGCAAGAACTACGGAAGCACCGTTCCGGTGCACTTCCCCCCGCGAGTAAATATTTATGAATCGTAACACCGGCGTACAAACACCCCCGCGCGCGCCTGCCTGGGGCGGGCGCCGCCCCCTTTCTTTATGTAGCCAATATACAGAGGGAGCAGCTTCTGAAGACGTCCCATTAAAAGAATTAAAAGTTCCTCCCCCTTTTGTTCTCCGCATGAGCCACCTGCTTTAAGTGTAACCGATGCCCGCGCGCTGCGGGGGCGTAGAGGGAGACCCGTTCTGAAACCGAGCCCCGAATTAATTTGAATCGCCGCCTCGCCCACCCCGTCCTCTGCCCTGCCCGGGATTGCCATGTAATTATACAGGGTCCCGCGAGCGAGCGTTCGCCCGCCCGCCCACGCGCGCGCCGTCGGGCCACACGCCGCCACCGGTCGGCGACGGGTGGCAGCAGCCTGCCCGGGCCGCCCCGGGCCCTCGCCGCGCTCGACCCGGCCCGACTCGCCGCCGACCCGACCGCGGGCCGCGCCGCACTCAGACCTTCGCCACGGAGGCGTAGGTGTGTTACCCTCGCCCCGCCCGCCCCGCCCCGCGCTGGCGACTGACGAAAGACAGTTTTTTCATCCGGCGCCACTAGCAAATATGCGGCCAGCTTTGGCGCCTTGCAGTTGCATCCATCTGTAGCCAGCCGCGAATGACTGATGCCCCGGCGGATGAGAGGGCCGCCCCCGTGGCCGGACGGCTCCCCGCCACTGCACTGCCACGCACGCCACGCCGCGCCAGCTGCGCGCCCTGCCGCAGCCCCCGGGTTTCCGCGGCGTGCGCTGCTGCTTCTGCGTCCCTACTTGCATTCTCTGCGCGGAGTGCATTCTCGCGCTGCGCCGGCTCTACTTCCTTACCTGCTCTTTTTTTGGCGTCCGGGCCCCTCCTCTCTTCGCCTCCGCTCCGGCAGACTGCGACACGTCCTCTCGTGATACTTTCCCCCCATTCATTGCTGCCGTTCTTCGCCACATTCTTCCCTCACTCCCCTGTTCCTCCAAACTACATCCGCTCAACCCTACCACATCCACCTCTGCTCGTTTTCCTCCGACTCGACTCTTCCGACCGCCATCCTTCCTTCAGCGCCCCTTCCCCCTCGATTCCTGTCTCATTTTTTTTTTTTTTTTTTTTGTTTTTTTTTTTTTTCACCCATCCCGCTGCGTTCTGCGCCTACCGCTGCGCCCTTCGAGCCATCGATCTGCGAGCCGCTCCCTTCGCCTCTCCCCTTCCCACTCCTGCCCCTCGCGGCCGCCCCCCTCCGGCCCCGTTGCGGAGAAGGCCGCGCATAATTCTTCCGTGCTGACGGCGCCGCCGAATTTCCAAGTCGACTGCGAAGCTGCGAATGCAGGGTGCGCGTCGGGTTCTCGGTATCTGTCCCCGACCTCTTGTTTCCTCAGTTGTTTGTTATCGCGGAGTTCAAAGGCGCTTGCCTTAGTTTGCCAATCGGACCGTTTTTATTTTATTTTTTGCCCATAGTGCATGAATATTGGTGACAAAAACGTTGCGTGTTCGCACAAGTCGTATTGTAGCTTAATATATACAATGGTTTAGTGATGTGAATACGTAGTGCTTGCCGTACGTTCATTTTTAATTGAAACCATTCTTTTTCATAATGAACAAAAACTCATATATTCTGAGAACGCGTACCGGTGCTTTGGATGACGTAACTTAAGAAATGTTTTTTTATTAAATTGTTATTCCGGTCGTTAATATGATATACTGTCGTTGATTAAAATTTTCCCACTAAACATCTATACAAAACTTGGTCAGATGTTATCTCGAAAGCGTTCTTGGTGTTCTGCTTGGAAATAGTTTATAATTATGATATTATTAATTTTGTTATATATTATTTGTGGTTGCTCTGCGAAATGTTGGATACTGATTCTTTCGTGTCACGTACGGTAACGTAAGTTTTGCCAGTTTGTGTTATCACGAAATCTACAAAGGATAAAGTATTCAACTTTGCTAATGTATTTACAATGCTGATGCGCGGGGAAAGTATCAACTGGGGATTTCGTAGGCGCTATTTGCCGGAGCTACCTTGCGTACGTATGAAGGGCGTCGGATCGTCCATGACAAGAGAACCGGACTCGGGCCGCGCGGAGTCTTTGCCGTGCAGAACTGCCGCGCGCGTCTTTCCCCGAACCCTCCGCTGCGCTGGGGCTGGGTCGAGTTGCGCCGATGCGCCTCCACGCCACCACCATCGCCGCCGCCCCAGCCGCCACTGCGCCACCGCGCGCCGCCAACCAACACAACCACCATCACCGCACCGCCACGCCACCGCAACCACCACCGCCGCAACCACCCCACCACCCACCACCACCCACCACCACATCGATGAAACCGATCCCTACTGAATCCGGGCTACCACACCACGCCTGCCCAGCCACCACCACCACCACCACCACACACCACCTGCGTTTTCAACACCACTCCCACCGTCGCTCTCGCCTCTAGTACTGCTTCTACCTCCGCTACCAGTTACCACTGCCATTACCCAGCCAACCCGCACTAGCCGCCGCTCGCCGGCGCCGCCACCAACCACCACCACCACTCACCACAACCACAGCAGCAAGCGCCGCGAGGACTGCCAATTATCGCCCCGACTCTGCCGCACTCCTTCGTCGTCCATCGGCGGGTACAGAAGAGGCGGCGGCCGCGGGGCGGCGTCCGTGCCCGGGATCGTCCACCGCCGCGGGCTAACTTCCCAAGGCCCTCATATTTTGATAAAAGATTTAAGTGGCGCCCGTCGCGCGTCCGACTGAAGTTGGCCCGAGTCGGCGCGCGGAGATGGTGAACCCAGCCCCGGCGGCCGCCCCCAGCGCGCGCACCTCGCGGAATTCGCTAACGCCCTCCTGCGCCGAGGTGGAAGACTGCCCTCGATGAGATTTCCTGCGAAAGAAGTTGTTACCGTCGAGATGTGCTTCCCCTGGGAATACTGCAAGTGAAAATATTGCATTACTCTTTTATTGCAGCATTTCCCTAATGTTAAAATATGAAGTTTCTAAACGTCCGGTTACTGTGGTAGAGAATTATTTTATTCTTTGCCAAAATTCTTTGTACTAGATGTTTTAGAAAAAGATGTGAACTAAATAATACACTTCATTGTGTTTGGCAGACACATCTTCTTAGTATTGTATATGTAAGAAAATAATGTTTTGCAGACTTTATGAGGCGCAGAGCCCTCTCACAAGTACATTTTGCGAGGGCGAGTGTTAAATATTATGAGATATATTACAAATTGTCTTTAAGCACTGCATATGAAATCTCCAAGTACCATTTTAAGTACAATGCTGTCTCAATCTTCAGTCATATTTCGTGTGTACGCGATTGAGATCGTTCTCTCTCTCTCACTAAGAGCCGCTTTCGGGCTGATTCGTGTAAGTCGAGACAGAAGACGCGTGGGTGGGCTACGGGCGTCCATGACGGAGGGCTCCAGCGCGTGTGGTGCCGTTTCCGTGAGCAAATTCGGCTGCACTCAAGGGGAACGCTAACAGTTGTGCGGTAACAATCTCGTGTTTGATCGGATCGTCGCGGGCGGGTGCGGTTGCGAGGCCGGGCTGGCAGCGGTGGCGGGTCATCATGCCACTGCGAGAAATTTTTCTTACGCGTTTCATCCAGTGTGTCAGGACGAATTAAGTACTTGGTTGTTGGCTGAGTCTGGGATGAGAATCCAGCGAGGATAGAGACCACCTACGAAAACCGAGCAGACTTTCGCTCTATTTTATCAACGAAATAACACAGTGATCCTTCTAACAAGTCTTTGTCATAAAACCGATATTATATTTATTCTATGTCGTATATTTTATAATATCCCTCTCTACTCCGCTTGCATTGCTTGTGTGTTTACTAAGGAGTCCACAAAACTTTACACGTCCTAGTATATCCTTCCTCGCGCTATGTCAATTGAAGTGCTTCCAGTCCACATAGTTAGAGAAAAAACTATTATTTCTAATCTTTTGGATGCAAGACAGTAAGTTATCTGTAGCTGCGAGCCGCGACTTGTGGTGGTGTAGAGCTTGAGTGGCGGAGTCGCAGGGAGACAGGCATCGTGCGCGGCGTGCTGAGGTGGAGGCGTCCGCAAATACAGATGAAAGTCAGAGTCGTGTGTGTTTTGTGAGATGAGCACCGGCATTGAGGCAGAAGACTTGCAGAACAATATCTTTTAAAGGGAACACCCCTACATAAGCTAGACAAGAAAATGCAAGAGCTATTAAAATATAAGAATGTAGCCTAAAATTCTTTTTTATCTAATGTAGTTATCGCCGATTGAAGTAGATCGTTTGAATTTAGACCACTTATATGAAGTATTTCGAATGTTATGCGACTAGAAAATAGTATCGATTGGAATTATGAAGTATAAAAAGTAATCTGCTGTTTTCGTATCATGTAAAGAAGTTGTCCATCGCTATTTATAAGTATCCTCAACATGAATATTCAAGCGTAGTATAAATACTTACATATTGGATATATTCAGGTTTCAGTAGACTTAATATTTACTATAAAAATAATGAACACCTTGTTTGCAGGCAAAGATATGTCTGATGATGTTGAATCAAATATAAATGATTGATTAGCAGTTGACAGAGAGAGAAGGCCAACGGTAAATCGACAGCCTGAAAGGTTTCATGTCGAGACAGAGCCGAAAAGGTTGAGAGAAAGATAATGCGATAGGACCGGGCTGTATCGAAAGCCACCGACCAAATGTCCTCACGTTGTCCCGCACTCTCTGTTCTCACCTACCGCATGTGGCCTTCTCTTCCGTAGCTACTCCAAGCACCACGCCATGAGCGAAAGAGATAAATCCAGCAAGTACGCCCCACAACATTCTACATACATCCATTCTATCACGCATCCTCATTTCAGCCTTCTCGGCTATTGGATTACCCTCCTTTCTTTCTTCCCTTCCTTACTCTCCCACATCGCAACACCGCGAGTATCAGAGCCTACTTTTGACATATATATACTACGGATTAGGGTCGCGTCATTATCGCGTGCTTTTATCTGACGTGATCGTCGGCTCGACCGAACCTGTTTTTTCGTATAATCCCGAGCACACCGCCGCCTACTCGAGCTACAGTTGCCATCCAATCCGCACAAAGAACGACCCTCCACCCTCCCGGCTCCACCCGCACCCGCCCTACGTGACTCTGGAACCTCAGCATTATAGGTGCGCACGCAAATCACGAAACGCGCGTAAGACCATCGCGATAACATACAGTTGTCTATGAGTCCTCGGGCCGTCGCCGCTGAACAGACCGCACACCCACAAGGCGCGGAAACGCGCCGTTCTCTGCCCCTGGCCTGGCGGAAGGCTGCTCTCTTCATTGGCTTGAGAATGAAGGCATGCTCGCGTCGTCAGGCCTGAGCCCCGAACCTGCCCCGGCGTCGCGACTAGATACGTTCATGCGTCGAATCGAAGTGGCTCCTACCTAGCTTACTTGTCATCAGGGTCTCCCGTGGTTTGCGGGTACTTAAATTTACAACGTTCAGCTTCTGGTCTCACTTGGTTTATGTTCTTACTACCTACGCGTTTTGTTGAGAAAAAGAAGAGAGCTACAAATTAACCCACGTAATAGTTTCAACGACGCGCGTTTATTGCGAAAATACAAATGTGGCTTGAATGCAGCCGTGGGCTGTAGCGAAATCTAGAGTTGTCTCATCTAGAAGAGTTGAGAGAAAAGCATGACGCTAGTTGCGTTTGAGGGTTGTTTCCATTGTGTTACAAAATGTTTTTTACAACTCAGTATGGCTCCTACGTATTTACCTGTGTGCATATAACATTAAATTATGATTTGTGCTTAAGATATTTTACAAATACTTCGCTGTTTCAATATTGAGAAGAAATTCTGAGTTGCGACAAGCAAAAACATTTGGACGTACGCTCCAGATAGTGTTCTCGAATGTGCAGAGAGAGAGATTGAAATGGAACTTTCAATAATAGCAGAATCTTGTGGCAGCAGTAGACTCAAGGGCGTGGTGGATTTCGCTCAGAGATGTCAATGCGACGCCCTTTCTGCGATTGCCAAGTGCATGTGCCGGCCATTCCCTAGCGTCCCCGCGAGGGACCCCGTTGGAGAGGTCCGGCGCTTTGCCCCGACCGAGTCGACGAGCGCTCCTCCTCGCCGCCCGACGCGACGTTTCACATCCGCCTCCCAGGCGGCCGCCGGCCTCGCGCGCCGAACCTTGCAAACCGGACTCGGCAGGCGCGGCGGAGCCGTCGGAGTCGCCGCGACCGCCGTGGATGGGTCGCGGGCGGGGGGCGGGTGCGTCTGTGTTGACGCGCGCCGACCAACGTGGCGCCCACGTATCTGCCGCGCCCGCACGCCACGACCTCTAGGCGCACCAGCTGCGCGTCGCCCTTTGCCGCCGCCGCCGCCGCCTCCGCTCGCCTGCGCCGGACGGCCCATTATCGTCGGCTCTGTCGACAGGTATAATTATGCGTCCGGCACCGCCGCGTTTTTAGCGTCGCGATGCGGCCAGGGGCCGCGCCCGCGACGGGGCACCTGCGGCGCACGTAGCACCCTCGCGTAGTCTGGCGCGACCGGTCGCCCCGTCCACCTCGTGTATCGAGCAGCGGGATGCGGCTCTCAAAGGGCACTTGCGCTCGCACGGCTGGCCGTGCAGGATCACTGGCCGTAAACCGGGCGCGACGAACTCCGTCACCTTTCGCCGCGCCGCGCGCCGCCGCGCCGCCAGAGCGCCAGACACACCCAATGAATATTCTCTCTCCATCGTAGACGCAGCGGCCGAAATCGCGAGACGCTCTAACGTCGATTTGGCGCGACACTCCGTGGTAGCGTTTGTCTGCTCACCTCCCGTCCGCCAGGGCCTCCAGGTCGCCTTCTCCGATTCTCTGCTCGCCATGCCCACTGACCCGCTTTTCACTCTCCATCCCCTCGCCCTCCAGCCGCTCGGTCGTGCACCTCTGCCACGCCCACGACCTCACCACGATGGCCGCCAGTCGACCCGGCCTGTCGTCAGACTCCCCAGTAGAATAGCTGTATCCTGAATATCAGGCATTGCGCAACATACTTTGCCAGCCAACAGATGAAGTAGTAGGCGCGGGTAGGCGGGGAAGGCAGCCAGCTAGATTTACATTGCAATTACTACAGTAGTTTCCTGCTCCTCATAAGTGCACCATCTGCTGCTGTCTCTATCGCATTCCGCCCAGCACGCAGCGACACACCATCTTCCTCGCGCCCTGAGCTTAAATACTTGCGAGAGGACTCGCAGCGGTCTCCTCAGAGCAGCGCCCTCCTTCTTCCTCGTCTCCCCACCTACCGCCGCCTGGCTCTTTCGACCACCCTGCCTGCCTGGTCGGTCGAGCCCCCGGCTCCAATACCAGTTTGACGCACGTGACCATTCCATTTTCTGATGAGCTCAGCAAATTTATGCCTGCTGCAGTATCTAAGAGTCTCGGTCCTTCACGCGCCTTACGGATTTAAGAACAGAGATATCGAAAATATATCAGCAGCGATGGTGTACCCCCACGACCGATCCTCGCCGTTACTCGTCGCTCTTCCCCTTCCCATCTGTCATCCTCGCGACCCCGCCCCACCGCTCCCCGCTGCATGCTCAGCCCGTCAGCGCGTACCGGATGGCGGAGCGTGTGTGTTGCCGGCGCGGCGCGTGGGCGGGCGGATCGCGAACGCATCTCTCGCGCGACCCGTGAGGTATAAGATATAATTACAATGCCACAATCGTTTCCTGAAGCAGATGCAGTATACGCAGGGCAAAGTGGCGATTGGCGAGTGCTAATTCGAAGATTTATATCCTTCGTGTGAGCAATTCGAGTAGTCAGAAAACGCGCTTCTCCCTCTATCGCTCAACCCTGTCAGCGTAAGCTGCCGTCCCTCCCCAGAGACAGAATCGTTATTACACTTAAAAGTACTATGCTGGCTTACAATGCGTCGAGAAGCTACTTCAAACGCGAGCACCTGACTTCCTTAAATATTCTTTTTATATTTGATTCTGTGCTTTGCAGAAGCTGCTTCCCTCTGTATATTGGCGACAGAGAAGAAAGGGGGCGGGCGCCCGCCCCAGTGCAGGCGCGCGCGGGGTGTTTGTACGCCGGTGTTACGATCATAAATATTTACTCGCGGGGAAGTGGCACCGAACGGGGCTTCCGTAGGTGCCTGCTTTTTGAATTAGAGCCTCTTCGCGCAGTACTTGGGGCGGAGCGGATTTGCTTTATCGTGGTTCTCCTTGCGCTCGTTCTCAATAAAGTAAGGTATTTTCTGCTCAAAGACATGCTATTAATTGGATTTATGTTGAGAAAATTTGGTAGGAGAAGTGTGTTTGTGAAAAGAGTCTGTCAGTTTCTAACACCGCCAGAGCTCAGTTCGAAAGCCAATAAAAGTTTGTTGTGAGGATGAAGCGGATTCATTAGAACCAATCCCAAACTGAAATTATGGATTTCACTAATGGGTTCGAAAGTGTGCATCATCCCCATTAGTTATGTAATGTACAATCATAACCTTGAATGATAAATTAGAAAATGGAAACTTCAAATTATGATTTTTGTGTACTATTTGGAACTGACCGCAGCATCTGAAATAATGAAATCGGAGTTTTTATTAAGAAAAGCATTTTGTTTTTTTCTTGCGTGAATTTAAAAACCCTTAACGTGCCGCGAGAAATTTTATAGTGGCGAATCGATATGCATAAAAACGTCCGTTGGAGCAAGAGAGCGTAATTCAAAAACTTGCAGCTACTTGTTAACTGCTGCCTCTGAACTGCAACTGAAGAAGCTCTTCATACCATTACGAGACCGTAGCAGCTCCACAGTGTGAGAGATTCCGCCAGCGGAGTGGGATGGCAGGGGGGTGCGCAGGCAGTCGCTCGCTTACAACGCCCGGCGTCC
>BOPP01000058.1:67215-93374 GCA_017312745.1 Gryllus bimaculatus | reverse complement strand
ATATAATCCCAAAAGAGGAGTACGCCTTCCTGATGATAGCATCCTTAGCTATAGGATCGTTTAGCATAAGACGCAGCGAACATTCGGGGTATAAGAGAGAACAACTGTAACAGTTAAATACATGGAAGTTAACTCCATAATACCCGCATTCTAAAACTTCACAACAATCTCGGCAAGAGTCCCAGATTTCGACAGAGAAAAAAAAACATCGTTTAAAACCCCCATCACATCACGAAAAGTATGCGCAAGAAATTTCCAGCCGCGCTTAAACCACTCTCTTTTTACACAGCCGGCATATCCTGGAGCATGTGAACAATTTACAATTACCGGCCGCAGATGGCCGGGGAGCGCCCAGAAAAATTTGTCACTGCCGCGAAACCAAACGAGGCCATCTGAAAGTGCGGACATTAAGGAGGGAACGGCTGAGGATCGCAGACGGGCAGCGGCTGCCGAGAGCAACCGGCGCGCGGGCCGGCGATCGGAGCGGGTGGCGGGCGGGGCTGGGCTGCCAGATACAAAGATACTAACGTCATCGTTTAGAAGCTTAAACGCGACGGCCGGGTGCGCGCGGTGGGAGACGGGGAGGATGACGGGGGAGGGGAGGAAGGGAGGGGAGGGGGCAAGACGACGGCGGCGGGGCCCTAGAACGTGGCGGCCTACAGCGCAACTCTGTATCGTTTTAATTAAAGCCCAGACCAAACTTACGCGTTTCTTCCCGGGCTCACTCCCGACCGCCGCGCCGCGGCGGCAGCGCAGCAAAGCCTCGTTCTTCCGAGAGTCGCTCCTATTTTTTAAAATAATTTTGAACCGTATCGTCCCAAGTAAAAGGTCTATCGTTAAATTAATTGGCGATTTTAAAACCGAGACACACATATATTTAACCCAGCAACGTAACAGCGCGGAAGCTGAATAGCGCCTGTAAAGAGAAACCGGAAGCAGCGCGGAACGGCGTACGCCGGGTCGGAGGCCCCGCCGCGCCGCGCCGCGCCGCGCCGGCCCCGGCAGAAAGCGCTTTCTAAGCACCGCCGGAGGCGGGCCCCCGGCGCTTACGTAGGAAAACCTCAGGCGCCCGCGCGCCGGGGCCCGGCCGCGAGAAATAGGCCGCATTTAACATGGCCGAAACCCGTCATCCCGGACATCTGAAAAGCTATATCAATAAACACATCAAAGAGTACAATTCCGAGAGCTGTAAAAAGCGCCACGGTTTACAAGCCAATTCCGAAGAGAAGAGGAAGGAAATTGTTTAAAAGTGTGTTCAGTGCGAAGTAAAACGCTCGCTCATCCAGGGCGATGAAGGCGGCGGCGGCGTGGCGGCCGCCTGCCGTAACGTCCCGTGGCCCAGGCGGAAAGAGGGCTCCCTTACCGACGGCAGTAACAGGTAAACCAAAGTGGAGGCTCGGCGCGCCGACAGACGCTGCAGACGACTCTACTAATTCAACTTCATGGCGGGCTCCGCTACGAGCGGCGCGGCGAGCCACCGGTAGCGATGTCAGCACACGCGCGCTTTGGTGGCGACGTTGTGGAGGGCCAAGGGTATCGAGCGACGGGGCAGACATAGCCCCTCGCCTCCTTAACACAAAATACACACACATTCACGCAGCTTAAACAGAAGAATACAAGATTCATATACGATTTACTTATCGCACAACTAAAATTTATTTATAACGTCACGATACTTTATGTATTAAATTACGCATGGTCCAAATTCAAGTGTTGATACGAACGTCTGATCGTATATCCACTCTTCTACTTTAAACATACAAGACGAAGACTAGCCAAAAATAGCACGACAAAGAAGGAAATATGTATGAAAAACGAAACACAACATATTGCAATTAAAACATTGCATCAGTGGGTATATTCATAAATTTAATTTCTTTAATAATGCCTCTATCTAAATTAGTTTACTAACATTTTCTAGAATAAAATTTTGAAACATTTGAACACTTGAACGGAATATCAAGAGGTAAACACGATCCTTTCTAGTAGGACCAACACCGAGTCCATAATTTAAAAAATTGAAGGAAACACTTCATCCCAACGACGCGCAGAAATTAAAGAAAACTAAGCCACCTCCGCGTGAGGGAAGGTGACCCGTCGGGGGCGTCCCGGAAAAAAACACTGGGAGCGACGGAGGCCGTTTCCGCCATCGGCGCGGCGGCGGGTGAGCCGGGGACAAAGAGTCGTGAAGAGGGGGGGGGAGCGGCAGCGCTGTGGCGGAAGCGGGCCCGTGGCGGATCGGGAGGGGCGGGTCGAGAGGACCGGGCGCCCGCGCGTCGCCCGGCAGGCGCGCCCCAGTTAATTGCTTGGCGGCGGAGTGTTTGCAAGACGCCGGCCACTGCAATATCGGCGCGAGGTGCTCCAGCCTGATTGGCCCTCGGCCCGGCAGGTGGCGAAGAGCCGCCTCTGCCGCCGTCTCGCCGACGCCCCCGCCCCGACTGCCACGCCCCCTTTCGCCATCTGCGTCCGGCGACGCCCACGCGCCGTCAAGACGCCGACCTGTCGTCGGCCCCGTCGTCAACGAGCGCTAGCGAGCACTTGGTCGCACGCCCCGCGTGCGGCCTACAAACAGACCCTTACTTCAAATTCAGAAACGAGCTCACACCTTCAATAAATCATTGCACTTACAACACAGAACAATATTCCACGAGTGATTAAATGAGTTTCATAATATGCCAGAAATATATTATTAACTGGATTGGTACTGGAGCAGATGTATATAACGTATGCTGTTTTCAGACCACAGCCGAGTGTATCGCTGCAATGAAACAATAAAGTTGGTCTCTATAAGAGAAGATGAACCGACGTATTCAAATCAATAGCCTATTGACACTGTCTCATGCACTTATATCTCATTCATTTAAAGTGTGGACCTCATGAATACATCTTCTGCTACAGTTCGTACTCTTCTTGATGTTAACAACGCAATTTTTTTTAAAAAAACATCTTACATAAAATAAAATCTATCAAATCAAATATATTTGCGAACCAAAATGAAGATCACTTCCTAAAAACATTTCGGTGCGGCTTTTCCTGCGCATTCGCACGAAAACTTTGAAAAAGTCAGTGGCGTCGAAAGTAATGCACGCTCCTGATATTGAAAGTGAACAAACACAGCTGTCTACGCCGGAGACAGCAGGCGCGCATCGGTGCGGAGACGGCGTCGCGTTTTTCGTTGCCGCCCTCGCGGCGAAGGAATCTAACGAGACCAGGAAGTCCGACCCTCGCGCTCCGGGGCGACCTACCTGTTGTTTCCAAGACACGAACGGCGGCCCGGGGGCGAGAGGCGCGCGGAAGCCTGCGTCGACCCGGCGCCCGGCCACGGGCGCGCAGACGGCCGGGCGGACAATTCGATTGGCTTTCGACCGAGGGGAACAGTGACGCCCATGCTAGGCCCCGTCTTGGCAACGGCTCCCGCCACTTTGGACCGCCTCGCCTCACGTCACCTCACCTCACCTCGTCTCGTCTCGTCTCGTCGTACCTCGTCTCGTCCGTCGTCTCTCGTCTCAGCCTCGTCTCTCACTCGTCTACGTCTTCGTCTCCGTCTCACTCGCTCGTCTCGTCGTCTCAATCGTCTCGTCTCGTCGTCTCACCTCGTTCGTCGTCTCACCTCGTCTCGTCGTCTCACCTCGTCTCGTCTCGTCGTCTCGCCTCGCCCTATCCAGGCAACGCTTCCTGCCCCGATCGGCACCATTCCCCTGCCAGCCCCGAACTCCATCCAACCCCTCCCCGCTCCGCCCCACCACGCTCTATCACGCCATGTATCTCGATCACGATGCAGCCTTCAAGAGCACGAGAGGAAAAAAGAGGATTCATAAATATTTTACAATCGTGTAGATAAGATAAGCCCCGCAGATTTGGTATATTTGTAATGTCCCACACGAAACACTTGCCAAACACGAAAGGACAAACAATCCCAGAGGCCGAGTTTGTTTAAGTCCCAAGAAAGCAATTTGTCATTCTACATTCATGATACAGACAAATAGATTTTGTTTTAACCGTTATATGCAAAGTTAACATTTTTTCCTTCAAAAGTTTGAAATGCACATAATGACATCTTTAAGATGAGATGGAAAACAACAAAGTAGTAATTGCTTAATTTTTTAAAGTGAAATTTTGAACTATGTACAGCTTTCTACAGCGTGCCCCCACGGGCACGTTAGTTAGATACGGGTTCCATCACAATAAAATCCAGTAACTGAAATATTACTTCACATAACAAACCGAATACAATAATTATCAGAATAAATGAAAAACACCAAACTCTCTACGACATAGTAGCAATATTTGCCAAGCAAACACACCTATGAATGCATTCTTGGCTATCGGGGATGAGCCGCGTCTCTGAATAAGGCCACAGCAAGATGGCCGAAACGTCAGTACAATTGGCTGAGACATGGCTCACTCCCGGATAGCCAAGAATGCATTGACTCCGGCCGCGGAAGCCTACGAACCCCCATCTACCAATTTTAAACGACTAAACCAGAAAGCAAAGCAAACCGTGCGTGAGGAGCAAGCCGAGGGGTCGGGCGCCGTGAGTTTCCCGCCAGCTGCCCACACGGCCAGCCGCGGCAGCGCGCGCGGGCGTCCTGTGGGAGGCGGGCGCGCAGGTGACACAGCGATGTAAATCGGAGGGCGCCGGATATTTCGTGGAGGGCGCGCGCGGGGAGGGCTGGCGACCGCGCGCCCACGTAATAAAGGCGGTCGCCGGCGCCTCGCCCGCGCCGCCTCTGTATGAGCGCTGCTCACCATGCATAAACCATCCCCGGGCGCCGCCCCCGCCGCCGTCGTCTTGCGCCTCAAAGGGCACGGCGCCGGCGACCCCCGGAGAGCTGAGCGTCGCTCCTTTCCCGAAAACTGCCGCGCCGCCCCCGCGCGCGCGTGGCCCTCTGCTCTCTGCACCTACGCGGGCAACCGGCCCCGCTGCCGCTATCGCCATCGTCCATCGCTGTCATCCTCAGTTTCTCTTGGCTCTATTCAAACACAAGTTTGCGAAGTGGAGGCTCACATCCACGCCTGAGGTCAGGCACTATCTTATTCCGAGAGAGAGATCCCGTTCTGACCAGTACCACAGCCCATATCAGACGCATATCCACTCTTCTTTCTATCCCTCTACATCCTTTTCTGTTGCCACAATATTTTTTTAAATACAATCTACTATTCTACCAGAATCATTCATATGTACTTGCCAAGGCCTAGTCCATTCCCATAGCGTAATATTATGCCTACCACACACGTATAAATTCTTCCAAAAATATTTCACATACGTAAATATTTTTAAAAAATATTTCATATCAACACTCTCCCCTCCTCCTCGATAATTTTCTGGATACTGCTCTCATTGACGATTAAATGACGGTATCTTCTTTGTCTTTCGACCGACTCAACAAGCCATTCTACCGACGCCCGATTCCGGTGCAGTTCCCAGCGGCCGCAATTGATGGAGCGTCACAGCGTTCCCGGGGATTTTTAAACCGCTAGAAGTCTTTTCGGTCTGAAAGAAGCATGGCGGGTGGCTGAAATTGGCCTCCGTTATACATTAGCAAGCAGAGCAGCCCGCTCCACCACACGCCCCGCACACTAACTCGCACCCTCCCCCCCCCATCCCGCCTGCTCCCCCGCTCCGCCTCGCCAAGTACCGCCTCTCCCGCCCTCCGCGTCTCTCCACTAACGACGGCAGACGGCGGCGAAGCACTAATTAGGGCCATGGCAGGGGCCCAAAGTGAAAAGGCGCAACGAATAATACCACTGTAGAAGCGTCACGAAATGCGGGGCTGCGGCGAGGGGCGGGCCGGCAGACGGACTGAAGCGTGGCACGAGCGCGTCTATGGAGTCCGAGCGCGCGGGCTGGACGGCCAGCTAGGCGACAGCGCGACGGAGCGCGAGGCGGGCTCGCTGCCGGCGAAAAAAAGAGGGGCAAATATGACGTGGATGAAAAGCAACGCCCTACCCCGAATTGAAAATAAACACCCCGCCATCCGCGGCGCCGGGGACACGTGGCGGGCCGTATCCATCGGTCCCGCAAGGCACCCTGCCATCGTAAAGCACCATTGCGCAGCGCACCGCGGGACCTAGCGGGGCGCACGCAGATTCTCGTTGTCCATCAAGGTCGCATTTCCTGCGCCATTCACGCGTCGCGTAAACCTAAAAAGACATCACGCGGAAAACTTCGGCCAGCGCGTTTTACTGAGGTAATTAAGACAGGCTGTGATGTAAATTATTTATATTTTGATGCCAAAATTAAAGCTCAAACGGGGACAATGGCGGAGGGAGGGGAGCGAGGGACATCAAAGCGTCGCGTATTACACGAGCAGAATTACAGAGCGTTTCTGCTGTGTGTGGGGCGGCGCTCGGTGCGGTAGTTGGAGGCTGGCGGCGGTGTGAGCGGGGGCGTACGCGACAGCAGTAGCGAGGCCGTAGTCGGCAAATCCCCCCGCGCTACCTTCCCGCGTGGTCCACACGCCTTTCCTCGTGCCTGCGTCGCTCGCCGTCAGCCGGCGCTTCCACCGATTCCGCGCCCGCCACCGTCTCACTGTGGCAAGCAACTCCGCCCTGCTCTTCTCCCTTCCCGCGCCGCCCGTCCTTTCCCCAGCCCCGCCGCCGCCACGCCCCCTTCCAAAACCGCTCGTGCGCCGCCGCCGCCACGCCGCCGCCGCTCGCCTCGAGGCTTCTCTCTCCCCCACCTGGCCTCATTAGTCCAGCGTTCGTAACGAGTCCCCTAGCAACTTTATCGATTACTGGCGACAGGACACGCGCGGCGCGAGCGGGCGGGAGGCGCGGGCGGAGTAGGCGAGGTGTGGCGCCGCGCTTTGTGAGAGTATTAGTGTGCCCTGTGTTGTGTTGTGTTGTGTGTGTGTGTGTGTGTGTGTGTGTATGCGTGCGTGGGCGAGTGACGCGACGGAAGGGGGGAGGGAGGGAGCAGGGCGGGAGACTTGCGGGCGCGACGTCCTCGCTGGGGAGACACGAAGAGGAGCGCCGCGCAGCGGGAGGGAGATAAAGGGAGAGCTCGGGAGAGAGGGAGAGAGAAGAAAGAAAGAGGACTTCGCGGTAGGACAATGCCCGCCAAGGCGATCGGTCTATTTAGCGCAGGGAGAGAAGGCGTCCTCACTGGTGCTAGGGAACAATCTGGAAGGAGCTTCCGGTGCAATAGGGACCTCAGGCTCCCGTGGGAGCTTCGAAGCATTCGGAAACGGCGCTGCGATCACCTCTTCCACACACAGACTCCCTAAATTCGCCCATCCTGAAGCACTTCTTTCGCAGAAACGTTTGAAGAGCATCTTGATTTAGGTCGATTACTTTACTCATTAGCAATTGTATTCACATTCACTTATAACAATTTGTCTTCGTGCTGAATAGCGGTAATAACTTCATATAACTACGTAAAAAGAAGGAATAAACAAATACATTCTATCAAATATCACGAAAGTAACTTAATTTGAATATTAATACGAAACATTGTGAAGATTCTTCGTATCTGCCCCTCAAAAGATTTACTTGGGGTAGCATTCCACAAAGTTCATATCGCCAGTGTTCGTAATATATTGCCACTAAATAACATCTTATGAAGAAAAAAAAAGTTTTCAGTTATATGTATACAGTAGACTAGTTTTTGCACAAACTATAACCAATCGATATATTTAATCATCTGTGTCCGTACACAGACGTAAAAGTGAAAGATTCAATTATTTCCAACAATTATAATTCCCAAAATGGTTCAATCACTTTAAATTGAACTGTATCTTCCCGGGACATCAAAATATGTCGCCTTGAATTCCTGCGCGATCGGATGCAAATTAATTGAAAGCAAAACTCGGTAAGTTCTCGCGACGGCGCCTTTCCCGTCGCCCGGTGGCTGCGCCGCCACCGCCGCCGCCTCCTCCCCGCTCCGCCCGGCACCGCGGCGCAGGTCAGGCCATTTAAATGTAAATGTAGCGCGGAGAATTCGAGGTGAAAGTTATTTGAAATCTTGATCGAATTCCTGTGCTGGCTCCGACTTGTGAATACCTGAACGGTTTAAGTTGGGAATGACCAAATTTAGTACAGAGTACCTCATATTTCAGGATGTTTGGTCGCGGAATATCTACGTGAATTAGCGCCCCGATTCTATCGAACTTTCCAGGGCGGTGATCACACACAGAGCGTCCCGCACTCACATTCATATTTCCGCCCAATCCGTTCGGGCGGGTGGCCAGGAGCCTTCGGTTAAGCTGCGGTTGCCGGGAGCCCTAGCGCGAGGTAATCGCATTAAGATTGGAATTCACTTCTTCTCCCCAAGGGACTCGCATTCCACGCAAATATTAGATTTTCTTCTAGCACAACGCAAAAAAACCTATTAAAGAACCAAATTATAATATCTGAATCGCATCAATTAACGCAAATAATATTCTTACAACAAGTATTAATAAGAGAAGAAACCTATATCTACCCAACTTTGTAGAGCCTTTGTAGACTTTTCCACATTTTAGATATGGAAGATGCAAAACTATTTTTTTCTCGTGTTAAAACATTCACAAAGTAATATATTAAATTAGAAACACAAGCGTTGAGCAACTATGCTTACAAGCGATCAACACCTTTTCAACTTCCCATCAGCTTAAGAAATGGTCAATATACCGTAGCACACGTATTATAAGGACGACTTGAACCTTGCTGACTCTTCAAAATGCAACCGCGAAAAAGCACCCGCCCCCGGCAAAGCGACAGCCCGCTCTCACAATTAGAAAGCTCCGCCCCGACCCGTGTTCTCGTAGAGGCCAGGACGGCGCTTCTCGCGGAGGAGCCGCCAGACCCACCGGAGACGGCCAGTTCCCTCGCCCGCGCGTGAGTGGACGGACGTGCGGGACGCGGAGGGGCGGGGACGGGGAGACGGCGGAGGGGAAAGGCAAGGGCGGGGCGCCGCCGGGTTCAGAACAAGCAGGAACGCGGCCCCGGACCGACGCGCGCCTCCTCCTCGCCCTCACGACCGCGCCGCACCCACTCCGCCCCGCCAACCCGACCCACCCGGCCCGGCCCGGCCAGCGGCGTGAGTCAGCGCCCCCCCCCCCCCCCCCCCCCCCCCTTGGTTCTTTTTTTTTTTTTGGGGGGGGGGAGGGGGGGTTTCTCCCGCAGCCCGCACCCCCCCGCCCGCCGCCCTCGCCGCCGCCCGCCGGCGGGGGGGGCCCCCGCCCGCGTAATTGGAAGCCTGAGTGACAAGAGGAAGCGGAGCGCGCGCGGGATGAATGAGTAAACGGGCCTCCGAGAGGAGCGGCCGAATGAATGATGGGAGAATGAAGAAGAATCAATAACGGACGCGGCAGATGAATGAGTGATGAACCCGGAACGAATGACATCAAGATGAACGCCCCGCGCGGCGCCGAAGAAACTTCCGAGCGGCGCGGGGTCGCCACCGCCGCCAGCGTCGCCGCGGCGCCGCGGCGCGTGGGACGCAGAGGCGACGGGCGGCGCGGGCGAGGGGCCCGTCGGGGTGACGGGGTCAAAGCATTGCCATAGATATTCATAGCCTGTCAGCGCGAGGGTAATGAATTGCCCAGGTACCGGCCTGCCCTTCCCGACCCCCCGCGCGCCCTGCCGCGGGAGAGCGGGCGGAGGCGAGGAGCGGCGGCGGGCGAGCCCGGAGCGTGAAAATAACGCGCGCGCCCGCGTACACAGCGGGAACAAGTTATTAGAAATAAGACTGCGCGCGTAAATCAAATCCGCGACAGTCTGCGCGCGGGTGAGTGATATTTAGTCGCGCAGGTGACTAATGGGGGGCGGCCGTTTTCGGGGGAAGTCCCCGTTCATCAGGCGTTTTTCTTTGTTTTTTTTTTTCGACAACGCTCGCCGCCGGCCGCTGGAGCGCGCTGGTCGAGGGCACTGACACCCAGGTCGCGCGGTGGAGCCGGCCTCCGATGATGGCGGATTTGATTAATACTCTGTTTATTTTAAGATTGTCACTCAAGGGATATATGGAGTTTCCAATAGCCTCCGGCGAACGGCGATGTTTCTACATTCGCGCCCGCTCCCTCTTTTTTTAAAATAATATATACATATTTTTTCGCTCGTGGCACCCTTCCCCCCCCCCTACCCGTGAGCAGTGGGGAAGAAGGGAGCAGCGGCGGCAGGAAGAGAGGGAAACGAGGGCGAACTGGGAGGTAGCAGTCATAACTCAAAAAGTCATAACTCTTATATGCAACAGCACGCCATATTGCCTTCAATCCGGGCGTCGGCAGCGGAGAGCCTTTTAGCGAGGCCCCATGAAATATGCGCGCATCTTCCTCGCGCCGCGCCGCGCCGGTCCTCCGCAGTCGCCGCCCCCGCCCCGCCCAACGGCTCCGGGCTCGGCCTCGTCGCGGTTACAGCCACCGGTCCCGCCGCCGCCGCCGCCCCCGGTTATTTATCAGCGCGACTGCGGGGGGCCAGCGCGCACGACGCCCGAGGGCGCCCGGGCCCAGGCGCGAATCCGCCGCCGCCCCGACGTGTTCCCAGCACAATGGCTCGGCCGTCGCTCGCGTAGACGGCAGCCACAGGGTTTGGGGATTTTTCTGCAATGGTACTTTTTTTTCCCGCTCTCTAACCCTGTCAACGGCTTTCCTGACTACTCAAATGTAATCGTCTATCCTTTCCACTCGAATTAATAACAATTGCCTTAATATCCCTCATTTAATATTCTTAAGAAAAAACTAATGTAGAAAAATGTCATTTTTTGTCCAAGTTCCTCTACTTGTATAGAATTCGAAGAAGAAATATTTCTAAACAAATTAAAGGAACAATCATTTCAAAAAGAAAAGGTGGTAAGAAAAAGTGTCTTATAAGGCTAATACTCCCCTCTAGAGAGCTGTTCTTCGCTCCTAAAAGTTCTGAGATACACAACATATAGATAAATTTAAAACACTTTCTTCCCACTTGGTTGTTGAATAACACATACCATATACGAAAGAAGAAGATAAAAACGAAATAAAGTGAGATGCCAAAGAAGTGATGTTGCAATATCAATATATTATTCAAGATCCCTTTCTACTTACTATAACAGTAAACACTCTACGAAATGTAGCGAATGATTTCGACAATTACATCTGAATATTTTTCAACAGAATTCTTCCAAAATCAAAAGCCTTACTTATATCTCATTTTTTTAAACCTGTACTTAAACTTTTCATTAAGTGAAGAATAACGAGACTTGTCAATGATAGTGTATAAAGCGACGAAAATTTCGTGACGTACTATTTTCAGGCTTGGTGTAGCATATCCGGTATCTATGATCTGTCGCCACTTCAATCTTCCATACTTTTATCAGTTAGACATAATCAAGTGACAGTTCCACAAATCGTAAACACGCCATTTCAAACAGTAAACACCAACGTATCTCACGGAAAAAAAGAACAGTTGCAATATACCAGATCCATGATACTGCAGCAAGGGAACTGGTTACAGTATCATGGATCTAGTATACTACCTCTGTTCATTTTTTTTTTTTCGTGTAACACCGAAAAAGACTAAAAACCCGGAATTTGTCTGGCGGACGGGCGGTCTGGCGGACGGACGGTCTGACGGACAGGCGGGCGGTCTAGCGGGCGGGCAATCTAGCGGGTGGGCGGACTAGCGGCCGGGCGGTCTGGTGCGCGGGCGGGCCGTCTGGCTGGCTGGCAGAGGAACTTCCGCTCAAGGAGATCGAACTCCGCCGCCGCGCGAGCACAGGGTTTGAATACGCAACGCTCCCTCTGTCCCGCCCAGGTCGATCCGCGATCACGCCCCACCCTAACTTTTTTTTCTTTCTTTTTTTTAGGGGAGATAGTTTTTGAACGCGACACACCGATCCCCCGGACCGATGCGACGGAAGGCGGAGGGCAGAGACGAGAAGGCAGGGTAGTATAAGGAAAATAAACAGTTACAGGCCAAACAAAGTGGTAGAAACAACGTATCGTAAATAGACACAGGTACGTGTGTTTTCGCTATTCCTCCGATTTGAATATTGGATTTCCAATAGAAAGGGATATGCGCTCTATTGCTTTACGTAATAATAATAAAGAATCTCAATGTGGATGCAAACAGAACTAGTAGAAATAGATATCGAGGTTAAAACCGAATGAATATATCTAGAAAAGACGAGCGCAAATCTAGATTGTGTATTGGGAGCTCAGAACACGGGTTCTCTTCTTCACTTGTTTATTTAATGACAATGGATTTCAAATGTGGGGGAGCTTTAAAAGTTTAAATGTCCTCTTTGTTAAAGGAAACAGCACTATTAAACCTGAGTGACTGGGCGGTTTCCAGAACAAATTACCACTAGGGAAACAATAATTATCTTTCGAGAAAGTAATCCAAGAATATAAAGCGAATAATAATTAAATACAATAAACCCACAAATTCATTAACTAATATTTGTTGCCATTTCCACAAACAGAAAACTCTCAAATTTGAACAAAATTGTACTCTAAAACGATACATCTAGTAGGTATGCAAATCCGCATCCACGTTTCTTGGTGCATATTGTAAATAACGGCGCGTAAATATCCTTTAGAAGGAACGAATGGCCTCATCAATGCACCACCATCCCTGGCAATTCTTCTGCATACAACAGGCCCGTAGGTATAAGCGCTCGGCGGAAAACACCAGGACGAACGTCTTGCCAACGCTTTCGCGGACAGCTCCGATGGATACAGACGCCGCCCGCCCTTCTCCTCCTCGGAGAGGGGGGCGGGACGGGGGTGGGGGCGGCGGCAGCCAACTGCCTCTCTCCGTAAGCGAGATTGATACCGAACCCAACTTGTCCAGAGAGGCATCGAGTTGCCTGTTCTTGTCGACGTTCACAGGCGAAGGAGCAAAAAAAAATAACCACGTCCGGATCCACACCGAAAGAGCTGTTTTCGCTTCCGATTGTTTACGAGCGGCGCGGAAGACGTAAGGCAGGAGCTACTGGAGGTGCGCCCCGCGATGGGAACGTCCGGTCCACTTTACTCAGCGTGACACCTGACACAAAATTTACGAACAAGCAACGACATTCACTGATTTAGTATCACCATTATACGACTTTCTCAATCGAACGAGTAAAATGTAAGTGCTTCGTAATTCCATCAGTTAACAGAAAAGTATGTTTCTAAAACTAGAATTAGAGGAATGATTTTAACTCGCGCTAAATGAAATACTGATTTACAATTCTCACAGTACAATTTCACCGTAGACTTAAAACGCTATTACCGTTCGAGGAAGCAAATCCTTCATTTATGGACAATATGGACACGTAATTTTTAAACACAAATTGGCCTTAAAATCAATCCTTCACATAAAAGTAACGACGAGTGTGCTTCAGCCTTAATGATTACTTAAAACCTCCATTCCCACCTCCGGTAAAATATCAGAATTCCACCCACCACGACCGCGAAGAATATTTCTCTCCTGGGACTGAAAGCCGCTGTCAGTTCCACGCGCTAAGAGCATAGAGAAGCGGCAATTCACGCCATGCACAACACGCGGCCGCCGAGATTGCGCGGCGGCGAACAACAACCGAGATGGTCCAGAGGGCAACAGCGGTGGCGGTGCCCCAACAGCAGCGGCAGCGGGGGCGGGGGTGGCAGCGGGGGGTGGCAGCGCGAGACCGCCGCCGCCGCCAGTACGCGAGCGCCGGGCCGCTGCCGCCGCCACCGCCGCCGCCGGGCCCCTTTGCGCGCCGCCACACAAACAATGCGCACAATTACGCGCTGCCTGGCCTCTCAGAGGGGTCAGCAAGCCAGAAGGGGGACGGCGCCCCGCCGCCGCCGCCGCCCTCCCCTCGCCGCCGCAGGCGCGCCCGCCCCGCTGGAAGGTCATTGAGGTCATAGGTCAGTGGGCAGAATGAACACGGCAGGGCCAGCCGAAGCCTGCATAACTCGTTCGCATCACGCACAGGTGCCGGCGACTAATAGTGCAGTGGCCCGGCGGCGCGACACGGCGCTCGCGGCGGTCCTCGCTGCGTCCCCTCCCCCCTCTCACCCCGCCCACTCCATGCGCGTCCCCACGGCCCCTCCCCGCCCACTGTCCCCGCGGGCTCGCTCGTGCAACTGCCACCACCACCACCACCGCCGCCGCCGCCGGCTTTGTTATGGGAAGCTGCCATCTGCGCCGGAACGCCGCTGGCCAGCGGTTCGCCGCGGACGACTCGAAAATGAAAATTGTCACTCAAAAAAGGAGTGCAGTTCGAACCCCGCTTCCCAGACTGCAACTCTCCCCTCCCCCGCCACACCTCTGGTGCATTCCATGTATTGTCAACTGGCAAATACCAATAATCGCACAACCTGTCCACTTCAAAAAGTTGGTTTGCGCGTGTGGATTGTGCACCCTCAATCCTGCGGCCACGCGCAGACATACCTGGATGGTTCGGTATTGCCAACATCCAGGTCATCTCTGCGCATAATCACGCCCTAAAACTATCTACCTGCTTTATTCCTATCTTCTCCCCGTACTTCCATTTATCTTTATTTCTCGATATATTTGCCGTTCTCTCGTTTCGTCCGTACCTTTCTCCGCACACCTACTCTGCACATCGGTCGTTCTGTCGCCCATTCCTTCCCACGCCCCACCCCAGCTTCACCCCTTCCGATCCATCCCACGCGTCCTCCCGCATCGTTCCGCCTCCCTTCCCACACCTTTCACGCTCATCCCCACGCGTCCGTGCCTTCCGCCGCCACGTTGTGCAACACGCTCACCGCCGCCGCGCCCCCCTCCCAGTTCGCGCTCCTCGCCCCGCAACCCGGCGTTCTATCGCTCCGGGCTCTGTTTCAAAATCATAATGCACAGCGAGCCCCGCGGGGCTGGAATTCATGGACCGTTCTGTCGTGTTGAGGTACAGTCACCGGATGTAACGGCTGAGCGCCGCGCGCGTACCACGGTGCAACGTTCGCAGCCACCGTCGCCTCCCCGTCACACCCGCTCTCCCCACCCCCACCGCCTCCCGAGCCCGTCGGGTGCCGCGACTTTCCAACGGCGAAAATTGCCCAAATATCGCGCCGAATCGCTCCGAAAAAAAGCCCTAATGCCGTACTTTTTTCCAGCGTCAGTACTAAAAATCCGATAAATGTTCCTCATAAAGAATTCGGATGCAAAAATTCAGGTAAATGATTTCCACAAATGTGCGGGGAGAAGTCGCGACCCCCCCCCCCACACACACACACACTCTCCAACGGGCGATATATACACACGCGTACGCGCCCATTCGAAATGGCGAGGGTTATTTCTTTTTTTTATCTATAACTCGCGTGACCTACGCACGCGTTAGCGCTTTTCAAAAGGTGTGGAAGTTTCTCGTTCCGCGGGTCGTGCGCGGAATTTGAAAAGCGGCGCGCGATGTGTCATTGCGGTGGTAATGCGGCCGCGACGCACTTCAATATTTTTACTCGGCGCAAAGGGGAATTCGATACAGTTCGTTCCGCCATGAATAGCTCTGCATCCGAGGAACGGAGCGCACAAGAGCTACACTGCAACTGCACGCTCGCCTCAAAGCGGAAAGGAATCAGAGGCAGAACGAATGAATAAGAAAAATTCGAAAATTCATGACGTGTAATAAATTTTCTCGCTTATACAGATTGGGTAATGTTTAGTGATGCATGATTAATAGTGTTACCTGACCTCATATCGAGTTTAATGAATTTGACTTTTTTAATATCCGTTTGCAATAATCTAGGAAATAAAGCATCGAGTGAACTAATACACGCTATCATTTACGCATTTTTGGTCTACTGGAAAACATACCTAATATATGTCAAGGGTTCAATAATCAATTACGTCAAATCAAGAAGAAACACGAAGCTAGTTCAATGGAATTCCTATTTAAAGACTTGAGTACCAAATTTGTTTTATAAACTCAACGAATTTCCAACGATATGGGGCTGCGAATACGACACAAAATTTAAGGCAAAGTACTTATGAGAGCCGTTGCAAACTACCCTCCAGGCTGAAAATCCCAGAAAACTGATTACGAACCGAAAAAATGCCGTAAAACTAAACTTGAATGCAGGTGAAGGAAGACTAGACGACCGAAGAATAAGAGGAGGAAAAATCTAGACGTAACAAATTCTAAATTGTCATCTGTTAAAAAAAAAGTAGATAATCGCGATTTTTATCGATAGTTTCCTTCGACCACTTAAGAAAATGTGCGGAACGAGTCCCCTTCGTCGCAAGGCGCTCGAAGGCCCAGTCCGAGGGCCGAGGGCCGCGAGGCTGAGACGGCGACGGGTCGTCGCCGCCGCAGAGGCGAAGTGCTGGCCGTCGGCCCGATTATGTAATGCGATATCGCGCCGGGGGGCAGAGCTGTGTGTCGTGTAGCCGGCGCGCGCGTGGGCGGAGGCGGCGGCGGAGTGGGGCGGCCCTCGATACTTAGGACGGCAACGCCCGAGGCGTCGCTCGCGGCCACGGCGGCGACAGGCTGGCTAGCAGCGCCTCAGACACATCACGCCTAGCAGCAGCAAGTAACCTCGGCGAGAGCATCTGTTACGAGGTATTTATATTAAAGGCTAGACGGCAAACTTTTACTCGTACATAAATAGCTCTATAATGATGGTATAATGTTTTATATAATACAATAATTAATAGTGGATATGATATAATTTTATTAAACAATAATTATACTTATATAACACTTCTCGATTAATCAGAATTTTTACTGTAGACGTAGTAAATTAAAATTTAAAACATTAATAACGGATGTCTTTAACTATGATAAGCCAGTTAATTAATAGCATTTGATGATGACTTCATATAGTATATTTTAAAAGTATGTAGTATTAAAAAGCACGTAATAAAGGTTAATAATATCTTGTTTAATTGCGACTCACGTTCGCGTCCACTTAAGAATTAATTCGATACAGACGACAACAACATGAACATCCGTCAGAAACATTTCATCACACATTCACTAACAATACACTAGGCTACGAAGTCCGACGAACACAACGTAAATAATGATATTTATTGTCTTCATTGGAAATGAGTTATCTATATTACATACCCGGAAAATGAATAAAGGATGCAAAGCTGTAAGACGAGTAGAATCTATGGTTCCTTCAATTTTTACGTGCAATATAGCAAACTATACATATTCAAAAGCTCATAACATTCTAAAAACATTACATCCCAGACGATGAGTTCACATCTAAGATTGAAATGAGTTTAATTTCTCAATTGGCATTCATACAAACGATGCTTATTAATTTTATATACTTATTAACCTGCATTACGTTTAGCAATCGCGTTTCACGCTTTAGTACACAGTTTCCCAGGAAAGACCTTTATTATTCAACTACATAAATTACATAATTATCTTCAGAGTGATTAAAGGATAGTGTCGACTTCCGCCTAACTATTAAGTACTCGGTCTCTCACAGTTAATAGGAACTTTCTGTATATAGCCCAAGGTAGTAAAAACGTAAAAATCTACCGACAAGAGAACAGCGATTGGTCTCCATTTACTTACATTTTTTCTGTAAACTAACGCATCCCTTATCATCAAATTTACATCATTTGAAACATTCCGAATCAATGTGAGCTCATTGAATTTTACATATTTCAACACGTTTCACCCAAAAAGGCATATTGTTGCTTATTTGGATCTTACGTGTACATTTTCCAGCATATTTGCCCATCGTCCGCAAAAAATCTTAGTAAATTGTAACGAACCAGCCACCGACATTACAGACACTATCTTATTGTTGAGGGGCAAATAAGCAATGGAATCCACAAAAGTTTCATTGAAAATACCCCTTCTTCTCTTCTCTATTCAGAACTACTAGCATTGGAAAAAGTAGCATCACGTTCATAAAATTCTTCTTGTAGACTATCTCACATAGTCTTGCTGAGAAACAAACGCATTTTCCAATCATTTAAACAAACTCGCCTTAGCATGTGCTTACCACATTGACGAAAACTCAAAGAATTGAGACATAATGCAAACACTTCATATTCTTATTACACAAAGTGTAACAGTCTCTTACATTATCAAAATCCCTTACATCAAAAACATAGTACTATATGTAACTATTGCTGTTCAATTTCAATTTTAGTATTTCTCTTAAAAATGTGTTGTTCACAATGAACAAGCTTCGATTATCACAAAAAATAGGATTTACATTATTCAAATGATTCATATTGAATTTGTATAGTGTTCAAACCATTTTCATCTGAGGCAGCACAGAAACAGGTCCTAATTTCTATGCGGAAATGGGCAAAAACGAAGGAGCAAACGTCGATCAGATCGAAAGTTTTGTAAAGACCTACCGCATCCATCAAGTCGCCCACGGAGAAGAATCGAATCTTGCACGATGAATGGCACAAACAGCGGAAAGCAATCGGTTTTGTTCTACCCGGCCTTTTCATTCCGTTTGTTTGAATCTCTCTTTCTGACGGCGGTAATGGCAGTCAGCCTAGCGCCCGGCGACGCGGACAACTGGAGCAACTGTCAAAATAGGAAACGACACGCGCAACAATAGCACAATCAGGAAATTGAGTTTTTCACACGGAACAAAGCGACATATGTTCCGGTAGTTTGGTTCCATCAGTGACTGGCGCAGCCTACTGAGGCCTCATTCTTTGCAACGTCACCTCCTCTCCTCCCTTCCGCAAGTCGGAGGAAGGGCGCCCGCCCGTTCTCCCTCTCTCCGCCGCGTCCCCGTCCCAGACCGCCCACGCCCACGCCCGCCGCAACTCATCCCCGGCGCTGGTCGCGGTGGCCGTTCGTGAGGGTTAAAAATGAACACAAACCTACAGACCGCAGGCGAGGTAATTAGAATTCACAAAGTGAAGATCTGTTTAATTTAAATTCTTCCGAAGTTTCGAAAAAAATAATTGCTGACGGAAACGGGCTCGCCCTGCCCCGCCGGCTACGCTCCTCCGCCCGCATCCCCTCCTCTCCCCTTCCCCTCCTCGCAGCGCCCTCGCGCGCGGGAAGCAAATCCCGAAATCCCCACACCACGTTCCACCGAGCGCCAACTGCACTCCTCCCACGAGGTTTACACGTAATGATGTATTTAGCGCGAGAGGTTTATAACAGTTAAACGAAGACGAAAGATTCTTAAAGACGATAGACGAACCCGAGCTTCGAAATTAGTTTCGTTATTAAACTAATTAATTAATCATATCGTTCTAAGACAACGCGCACGACAATAAACGGGAGCGTGCGCGCTTGCCACCAGACCACCACGGAAGCGGCGCGGACGCGTTAAAAACTTTGTCTTCAACTTATTAGCAGGGAAAGCATCACCGTAAATATTTGCATTCCGTCGCATACGTGCAAAAACCTCGTTTTCCGCGTAATTATTTCCAGCTTTTGTAACATTAAATAAAACAAATGCAATTAATTACCGGGAAGTCGTATTGCAAGTGCGCGGCTAATAAAGGTTTCTCCCACATTTCGGCGGCGGTGCCTGCGGGCGGGAGGGAGGCAACGGCGACGGAGCGATGCCGCTTTATTTACATTTCCCCTTCGCCTGAGTTTCTGCTTCTCTCACGCAATATACAAATTAGATAAAGTGAACTTCCTTGTTTCGGAACTTAATATACGAACTACGCCATACTTTAATTATTACCCTTGTCAGCAGTATTGCACCCCAGTAATAAACAAAGTTGAAGAATCTCGCCTCCCGAGAGCACGGGAAGAGGCGGGGCAAAGAGAGGTGGCGCACGGGAAAGTTGTGAGGAGGGCGGGGGCTTGGGGAGGAGTAGGGTACGAAGGAAGAGAGTGGGAGGAGTGGGTCGGGAGGAAGGGCGTGAGTGCGAGGGACAGTGCGGTGTCGCCCACGGGGCGTGAGCGTCGGCGCGTTTCCCTGGCCGTCACGGCAGGAGCCCCGCGCGGAGCGGGACACCTTAATTTTGACATTTACAAAACTTCTCTGGGAGAGTTAGCCCCAGCTTACTCTTTTGGGCCTCTTCGATTGCGTAATATAAAAAAACCCTAATTGGGCATTTGAGAGAAGGGCGACGGTTGAATCTTGCGGCAAGTGTCAAATTATTTTAAAATGTATCATTAATTCAATTGTCAAGACGGTCCACTTAAAACTAAATTGCGGTCTCTACAGTAGTTTCCCTTCATTTACATTACACAACATAACATTCATACCTAAATATTCTAAGATAAGTTATTTCACGAGACAGAAATTGGACAGAACAGATAAACACTAATGAAAGAAACTGATCAAAAGCTTATCATATTCAGGATTTATGATTTTTTTTCATTTCTCAATTGTAGCTTGCAGGGCGTATTCTATGCGACAGTTACATACACTTCACGAAAAAAAATGAGTCACATTGAAAAAGTTCATATTGAAGATGGACGATAAATAATTTCCTTAGAAAATCTTAATAATTCTCGCAAATTATCAAGACGTAACAAATTCAAGAATGTGATTCAAAGAATTTGGAAAAAAATTAGTCATCTAACAAACTACCCGCATTCTACTGACAATTCCACATTCCCATCAAATAAAATTTGCAAAATACAATAAACTAAAATAATAATAATGAAAATAAAATAAACTAGCCTGAAAACTCGAGTCCTGAAAACGCAATTTTCAGCAGCGCGCGAGCGAAGGCGCGAATCGACCAGCGAGGTAATCGGAGCTCACGCGACGCGACGCGACGCGACGCACCTCGGCGCCGCGCGCACGGGCGGGTAAGTGCGCAGCAGTGTCGAGGCCGCCGGGCGGAGAGAGAAGCGCCCAGCCAGCCAGCCAGCCAGCCAGCCCCTCGCCCGACACAATTAGCGACGGCGCGGCACCGCAGGGCGGGGCTGAGACGCTGATAACATTATAGGGAGACGTACAGGCGTGTACGGGCGAGGCGAGTGGTGGCGCGTTAGCGGGGCCCCGCCCGCTGCCGCGCTCCGCCCCCTCACCTGCCGCGCCATCGCGCCCGCCTGCCGCGCCCCGCCCCGCCGCGCCCCGCCCCTCGCTCGCTTCCTCGCGGCGGCGGCGGCGGCGGCGGCGCCGGCCCCTTGCTCATACATCACAGGGCTTTGGCGCAAGGTCTCGGATTCCAAAGCAAAGCCTAGGGGGAGGGCGGTTCGCCGACTGCCGAACCCCGGCTTTGTGCGAGGTGATGAGTAGAGGCTGTACGTCTCCGGCAGGCGCGGGATTAGCCGGACAAATGTTGACAGTAAACCGGGCGCTGGTGGGCCTCGCGCCGGACCCGCCCCTGCCCCCTCCCCTCACCAGCCCCGCGCCGGCCGGTCGTGGGTGGAGCGTGGGGTGCGGCGGAACGCAAGCGGGGTGGGGGGTCACTGCGCGCCGTCCACTCGTGCGGTTTACGCACGCAGGCCGGCTTACCGCACGCCCCCGCGCCTCGACGCCACTTCTCAGCGCTTTCGTCCGTCTAGAAGCCAGGGGAATCCCCGGGCCGCGAAACGATAGCGCCGCAAGTGCTGCACTCTACTCTCAATGAGCTGCACGACGCGACACCGCGCCCCATTTCCCGCTTCCCGGTAACCCGCACGACAGCCGAGGCGCGCGGGTAGCATACGAGCGCCTACGCAAACACGTACAATTAAAAGCATACCGGTCTCTCTACAACAGCCGCGTGACCGCAGAAATAGATAGCTCTCACTCCTCATCTACTTCGTATTGCGTCCCGTTGGACTCCACGCCGAATCCGCCACGGAGGGTGATCTTTCTACTAACGGACTTTCTAACGGAGTCGGACGCGAAACTCTTGACCTAATATCGGGCAAACTTTCCCGGTGGGCATATTGCACTTGGGAATAAAAAGCCGAAACGTTTCCTATAACGCCGTCCATCCAATTCCCGAATCAGCAACTCCAGTAGACCCCGCTACAGCAAAGGGTACGTGGATTGCTAACCTAAAGTGAGTCACTAGAAAGGGAGGCATCGACATGACGACACACGATGGCTTCATTAATACTATCAATCTCAGAACAGATCTTTCGTACGAGACTGCTCAGGATCGTTGCCAACGACGAAATATTTTTTCAGCAGTTACTCTTTATTATTCACACCAATGCTGAGCCCAGTACTGCATTTTTCATTAAAGCATTTCGAAAAAAAAATAAAATGTAGGCCTAAAAACCACACCGCCGTGATGTGAATTTAATATTTCACAGACATGTGATTACTCGAGAAGCAAATTATTTATGCTAAGAATCGATGAAGTGCTCAAATTCTCTTCCATATCGAAATAGTGCGGCAAGAAAGGCGAGTCTCGACGGGCCGCTATCATCAGCTTCGTCACAGGCTGTGCGAGCGATAGGAGAAAGGAATCGAAACTGAAAGGTAATTCGCCGAGTACATCCAGCACAGGAAATGAGAAAAATGTGAGAGTTGCTACGAGTAATTAGTGGCAGAGGAGAGCCGAGATACGCGAAAATAACTAATGGAGTGTTAGCGGCCGAATGAAGCGAATAGAAAACAAGAAAATGAGGATCAAAACTGGTGCCTACTGATGAAGAGAGGGGACTAGAGCGTTCGGAACCGGAAGTTGAATGAAGAGACGAATGGAAGAGGACGACTTGAAACAGTGACAGAGTCAGAGACTTGGGTGGGTAAAGGAGGGGACGGTGAATGGAGTGTTGCTCGGGAGGAAGGAAGAGGGGGGGGGAGAGAACGGGAGCTGGCGGAACAGGGCGCGCCACGCAATGGGAGAGCGGTAATTATCGCAGGCACATAGCCGACGGATTCCACGCCCTTCCCCATACCGTTAATTAAATATTCACACGGCACGGCGGCGGGCATTACGGCTAATGCTACATTACTGAAATTAAATGCATTTTCAAAACACACACACAGACAGACAGACACACACACAGTCACGTACACGGCGAAGCGTGTTCACTCAGCGCCCATCCTTTCCTCTCACTCACTCGCGCGCGGGCGCGCTCTCGCTCTTGCGCGCACACGGGGCTTTTCGCTCCCGCTCGCCACGAGACACACCAAGAAAGAAAGGAAAGGGCTGTACTTACGATATTTCACCAAAAGGCGCGAATGCTTCTCTGAGTGTCTGAGTCTCTATTTCTGGACTCAGGTCCCCGACAAATATGTGGTAATGTTCTGAAACAGAGAAGGAAACACCCTTAATTACTAATCGAGATTAAAAATAAACGTGCAACTCTACACTAAACCTAATATTTCATTTGCATCAATTAACATATTCAATATTATTAATTACCATATTCATCAACATTTCGTGGTACTCAAAGCGGAAAACAAACACAAAACGAGTGGTGCAGTATTATTATATGCACGGCAAAAATAACACAGACAAATCCTACTGGTATAATGGTTTCGTTACTGGCAACTTCTCGCTTTTGGATCAAAGCGCTTTCGCGTAATATCAACAGCAAACAGCGTTTGTTTTAAGTTCCCCTCATCACAGTGTCGCTCAGGGCCACCGCGCGTTGACGTACGACCACTGAAACGCTATCCCGTCGCTAACATAACAGAGCTGACAACTCGTAAAACTCCTTCAAATGGGATTACCTCCCAAAGCCCGCCCGACAGGCGCAGACTAACCCGGATCCCTCGATTCCAAAGCAGCCAACACCCTCAATCGCCCTGTACTGCACCGCTCATTTCTATCTGGCAGATAGCTAAAGCCCGCGAATTGTGATCCTTCACAATGTACGACTTGGAAGTTTTGAAAGAAAGGAAGACAAAACATTTGATTGACACAGTTACAGGTACCAACTCCTTCGAAATATACGGATCACCACAACGGAACCGGCCCACCTGTCCACTCTCTTCGAAGGAGGCAACACGACCATTTGAAGAGAGAGGTTTAGCACACATTGACGTCGAAGGGCGGGCAAAGGTGGTTGCAGGGATGCTACCCGCGGCCCACGGGAACCCATCGTCGCCAATCACCCGACGTTCGTTTTTGATCGGCGACCGATTTGGTTGTCGCCGGGAATTGAGGCTTTGTTGTGTGCGGTACGAGGAAAGCACGGAATCGAAAGGCGTGTTTAAGGGAGCACGCAAACGGGCGACGCGAGGGCGCCCGCGCGTTGCGACGGGGGATAATAAAGGACGTCGTCGTTTTGCCTCGAGCGCTCGTTCTGCATTCTTGGAGAATCCACGACGCTACTTAGTCGCCTGAGAGCGCGTGGTGTGCTGGTTCGCCTCGTGTTAGATGTAAGAGATTTCCCCACTCCTGTTTGTTCCATCAGAATGTTGTTTTTTTCTGCGGGAAAGACGTCTTGACACTTGGAATGTCTGCACGAAACTTGTGAAGTAGTCACTTCACATTTCTCCTCGTATAGGTTTGTTTTTGGAATTTCGTACATGTAGTAAGTAAAATAAATTATATATTGTGAGTCATGTTATATTTTATTATTAGTTGATGGGTAGTGTTTCCGTCAATTGTATGTGGGACCAGAGCTTTTCAAACTGATATCTTCAAACCTTAAATTGCCAGTTTTTATTATTGATATTATTTTATTCTGGCCTTAAAACTGATATTTCCATAAAGTGAACAATGTAATAACTCTTAACAAATATTATATGCAATATTATCATACAATTTTGAAATGTTTAAAAAAAATTATAAATCTGCACAATATTAATTTTAACTTTTCAAAGTGCCGCGCTCCAAGCCCATTGCCAATCAGTTTTAAAACTCATACGTCGTTTGACGTTCGACATGTATCTCAATTTGGCTGTATTAACGGTTACTTGCCATACTGGACTCATTGTAGAGTTCGTTTCATTTTCTGGATTTTGACCTGTTAGCAAGCTAACGCATGCTGATCGATTCTAGCATTCCTGCCCTGATTCAGATCTCCCTTTAAAGTCATTTAATTATTTCTTATGTTTAGTGGTAATGATTATTCTCAAAGATATGGCTTCTGAATTGCAACCAGTGTAATGCAATTCAAAACCTTTACTTTCTCGTTTTCACAAAATCCTTCTTTCCTTATTTATGTCGTAAATTTCTTCGATAATCTAAGTGACTCAGGCTTTTTTTTGTGTGTGTGCAAGTATGCAGGTTTCGTAGAATGGCAAGATTTCCGCTGACCTTCTGCATACGGTCGTTTCCTTTAATTCTGATTAAGCGATTAGCATAAGCAGGAAGTCGCATAGGATCTCGGTTCTGTGAACCGCCACGTCACTTTCTTACTAGTGAGTTATTGTGTCTCGGGTACGTGGCGAGGGTCGTGTTCTGTGGCGTATTAAGAAATCCCCCTTCTTCCTAGGACTACGCATTCGCAGGACATCCCGCTTTCTCACATTATTTGTCTTATTCTCGTTGCTTCCTCTTCCTTGTCCACTGCCCGCTCTCTTTTTCTCTGCGCCTGCTCTCTTTTTCGCGGCGAGTTTTGTGTTAATTCGGAAAGTTTCTATGCCGTTGCCTTAATTACCCTGTTTCTTGGGACGTCGCGCCTTTCGTATCCCCAATACCATTTAGTTATAATAAAATTTACATTTCTGATCCTGACGCGGAGTAACCAACGTTGAAATATTAATATGTTATGTGTCTGCTCCCCCCCCCCCCCCCACTGCCACAGCCTTCCGCGTGGCGCTTGTGTTAGGAAGAATTATGAAGAGAGCAATGCCGCGGCAACTTTCGCCGTCTACTTGGGCCGTTTTCTCTCTCCTTCCGCGGGAACGAAAGAGATTAATCTCAACGCGCCTTCTCGGTCCCCTCGCTTCTCCTCCCCACTCCTCCTCCTTCTGCTCCCGCCGTCTCCGCTCGCCCTTCCGCCCGAAGCAGCCGTCGCCCTCTCCTCTGGCTCCCCCTCCCCCTCCCCTCGCGCGCCCGCCCCCTCCCCGCGAGATGCGATCACTATCGCGGACTTTATGTGCGGGTGCTGCCCGGCGGTGCGGTGGCAAAGGGGGGGCGGGCCGCGGCCCGGGAGCAGAAACACGATGCCAAGCAACGTTTTAAGTTATAAGACCTTTACGTGGAGCGAGGCTATACTTCTCTCCGCCGCCCGCAGGACGGACCCCGCACCGCCACCGCCACGCCACCGCCACCGCCACCGCCGTGCGCTCGGGATTACTTCGCTGCCGCTCCCTCCTTTCCCCTCCCCCTCACGCCACTCCCCTCGCGGCCGCCGGCGGCGACCCGCCCCTCCCGCTCCGCCTCCCGCGGCCGCCACCGCAGACTCTCACCCCCCCCCCCCCGGCTGACTATGAAAAGTTTGGCGCCCTGGTTAGTTTATTCAACGGCTGCTGCATTAGGGCGTGTTTGTCGTGAAATGTAGGCCCGTGCGGGGG
>BOPP01000058.1:33467-49393 GCA_017312745.1 Gryllus bimaculatus | reverse complement strand
TGGGCGCATAAGCGCTAATTGATGTTAATGTAATAATTATGGCTGTATTTGGACTATGACCCAGGGCGCAGAAAATGACAGTGTGCGCTATGGCGACCTGTGTGTATATTGCAACTCTATTTAATTGCGTCGCCAGAGCCCACTGCGGCGGCGTAACAAGCGAACTTCCAGGGTGGAAGGGGATAGGGGGTGGAGGGTAGGGGCAGGAAATCGGTGATAAACTGCCGCCCCTGAATAAGCAACGAATTCGGTGGTACCTGCGCCATTCGTGGCTAATTCAAAACACAGCGCCGAGTCCTGTTTATTGCGAGGATTACAGCGGAAGAATATTTTATTTAAAATCTCCAACATGCATTCGCTGGAAAACCGGTGGGAGGAGGAGGCGACACAGTTAAAATTCAGCGACCATATATCTACCATTTCTGATTTCAAAACTAGGCTGCGTAGAGCTTCACTTTCGGGAAGCGAATTCTCTCTGTAATGTGTGTTGATGTACATTCCCAAATAAAGCTTTTAAAACAGAACTCTGATATAAAAATAGTTTGGAACGCAGAAGCAATAACATTTCGGCATCACTTGAGTTCAATAAAATGCACCTCAAATATATATATTGCTACATCCAGGGCACAAATAATAAATGTAATTCAATAGTACTCATTCGTCAGCCTGGTCATTTCTATATTATAGTCTTCGATACTTAGATTTCATCCAATTTTCCCTGATTTCTAAGATTAAAGAATTTCACACTATATAATAGCGACCAGTTCACGAATGGTCACAGTTGCCACGAAGGAGCAAAATATACTAGGAGCCCACAGTTGCTATTTTCAACACAACTATTGTCCGATTTAAATGTAGTGACTCCCCAAAGTCAGGAGCAGGACGAATGGAGGGATAATATCATCAAATAGAGAGCTTCAAAACTAAAAAATAAAGTCGTAACGAAGCTCCCAATTTAATTACAATCCCCCTCTCTGACCTTGGGGAGTCACTACATTTAAATCGGACAAAAATGGCATGACGCTTAACATCCCTCGACCGCGTCTAAACAGCGCTCGTACTATTTCTGCCCTATCTCATTCTGGACGGCGCGGCGCCTCGCGGGCGGCGAGGTGGCGGCGGAGGGGCCTTGGACGGGAAGTTCGCCCTGGCAGAGACGTACGGGCGCCTGGCCGGCTGCGGGGAAATCCGTTCAGCGGACGTAACGTCGGCGAGAACGCCCTTCCACACATCATGCACACGGGGCCAAGATGGCGCGCGGACGTGCGCTCAATCATTCACGGGCGGTGGGGGTGGGGGAAGGGGCGGGGCGCTGGAGAGCGGGGTTCGCAACCGGGAAGCCGGGTTGCGGCGCTGCTCCGGGCGTCTGCGGCGAGAAGGAATTGCGAAACTTTCAAACGCCTCGGCGACGCGAATTCTTGAAAGACGGTGACGGAATATGTCATTCGAATTGTTTTGCCTGCTGAACGCAAGACGGACGGAACTTTGCCGTAAAACCGGCGGACGATTTAGCATGTCATATGTAATAAAGGAATACGTCAATGCGGATTTTGATCACTGCAATACTTCAAAGTTTCTACGACCACAGCAAGAGACTTAACACAACCGTCTAAAATGTTTCCTAAATTAAAGTAAAAAATATACGAGCAAACGCCATTAATTGTGATTTTTAAAATATTTCCGTATTTTGTTCAGAGATATATTCTATGTTTAGAATTATCCATAAACACACCATCTAAAACCGAGCACGGCATCAGAATTATACGGTTATTTTCTTGAATGAACTTTTCCCATAAAAACAATGTTTATGAGCGAGTATAGACATTTGACACTGCTTCTTAACGTTTTACATAAAGTATGTATGGAATTCTTGGAAGCTGTTAAGAGAGAAACATATCCTCAGAACATATAAGAGTAAGTGGAATAATTATAGTACAGTCGTATTATAGTTTTTTTTTACTACCTGGAAGGAAATCTGCTAAAAAACATGCAGTAGTTGAACGTGACTCGCTTGTATATTTTCATTTATAGGAATATTACTGTTTCCACTTGAAACAGTAGTATTCCTCTAAATCAAGACATTAACGTATGGCATGAACGCTCTTTTGGTTAATACTTGAATATTCTGAATTACGAACAAATGAAACAAATGGTGACGTTCATTTCAAAGCCGATGTCCTTGAATCGAAAAATTATATCACGTTATGGTTTTCTTACTCATGTCCCATGGAAGAATTCCAACAATTTTAGACACTAACATAAAAAGTATATGCTATTATATATTATATGCTGTGGGAGTAAAAATATCTCGATTGTGTCATACGAGATATCCCTATCCTCCTAGCCTTGCTTAATCTCGTCCGAGCCTCTACCTACGCAATAGAGCACTAGTAACGCACGAGGAGTTTGCGACAGCGCTATCCCTCCCATCCTTTCCCACGCGGGGGAGGAGATGGGCGGGCGGAGGGACGGGCGGGCGAGCGCTGGGCCGTGCGGGCCGCGGGGCAAAACCGCCTACGAGGAAGCGGTGCGCGTCCATGTATCATGCACCAATTAGCACGCAGGCCCGGAGACGGACTCTTAATGGAAGTGTTGTGTACAGGGCGCGGTGAGCGATTAGCCGGCGAGCAGCCGGGGCCGGGCCTCGATTTATGAATGTACATTACGCGCGTGGGCAGGCGGAGAGCGGCGGGGCGGAGCTGGTAAGCAGGGTGAGCCATCGTCTCTACTGCCGAGTGGTAAATGGGATTTGCCCCGGAGCTATGGAAGTGCGGGCGCGAACCCGGACCCCTCAACACGAGAACCCGACCACCTCCCCCGTCTGTGATCACTTCCTAGACCCGCTTACCGTGAGAGGCCTGAAGCTGCAGCGGCAGTGTGTGAGGAGACAGAGATTGTCGGACGATAGTGTGCAACACCGGGAAGCTATGAATCAAACGGCTCGTTTCAGAAAAAGAATGCTTTGCAGGCGGGTGAAGTTCGACAACAACAAATCGGCCTCCGTCAGAAAAAAGTATGGAGTACGCGTTGTTATGACAGGGTCACGAACATAGTCTTCGGTTGGAAACAGCAACGGTGAAAGAAAGTTTCCGATACAAACTCAAATGTGTTTTGAAAGCTGCAACTTCCTATAATACACAATACATTAAACTTATAAAAATACATTGTGTGTTTAAGGAACAGTTATAAACATTACATACTGAAAGAGTATTTCACATAGATTGAATTTACTTAGCTACACACATTCCTAAAATGCTAGTCGGTTGGATAATTCTAACCTAGAGTCGTAACAGACGTATCAAAAATTATGTTCTATCTCTTCGAAATTATAAGAGAGATTTTGTTTGTTGTCTCTTAAACATAGGGCAATATTTTTCAAATATCGAACTATATTTTTTTTAAAAATAATCGTCACAGACATACACGTAATATCAACAAGAGAAAGAGGAAAAGAGGCAGAATCCTGCGAAAAAGTAGCTGCACAAATAAAAGACACGTTCCCAGCGGAGACAAATGTGGACAGTTGTCTATACGAACGTCGATCGCAGAGAACATGTTCACGATTGTTCCTCTTTCAAATATTTCATGAGAGAATGACATGTGGCATCTTTCCTTTCAACAAAAGAGCCCCATTATAAAATAATTTCCAAAACCAGAAAGCAGTACTCACATTAATCTCCAGTTTTTCAGCAGGATTAAAATCAGTTGTTTTGATGGTTTATCAACCCCTTACGAATGGTTTCGAAGATTAAAAAAATAACATTTTCGATTAACTTTATATCTCTAAATAATAGTAAGTTATGTTTAAATGAAACGCACGAGAATTCCAAACGCAGTAGCACTTTCAATCCCCACATGCAGAAGGCCATATCGGGGAAAATCCGAGAGTGCTCGCCACCCTGGCCTCTTGAGCCAGCTGAGAGAGTGCGGAGGGGCGCGGGCGCGAAGCGGGCGGGGCGGGGCGTAATGCATAGGAGACTACGGCCGCCGCAAGACCAGGTACGCTATGAGAGGGCTCTGAGCCGTGATTAAGTTACCGGAAATGCATACGAGCAACGCGGTCACTTTCACGGAGCTCGCAAACAGCCGCTGTTGCCGCGTCAGACGGCGAGGTTGGCGGCCGAGGGGCGGCGAGCGCGGGACGGGAGACCTAAATTAAAGACACCGGTTGTCGCGGCAGGACACTGTAGGTACAGGACGTCAGCCGTGTCGCGGGGGGTGGGGCCCGGTGGACGCTGACCGGGGGGGGGGGGGGGGCGACGAGAGGACATGCGCAGCCGGGCGCGCCGCCGCAGCAACTCATAAAAATTACTGACGGTTTAGTTAGTATCTGTGATGCGGAACCGCCAGCTTGTTAGCTTTCGCTGTGAATATCCACAGCCGCGGAGCAGCCCCGCGAGCTACGCCCATCCGACACTCGCCGCCCCCGCCGCCGCGCGTCCAGTTCTTCTGCGGTCTTGTACCGCCCGACGCACACAGGCAATGAGCGGGCCAGAGCGCTCGCTTTGTAGCCGCTAGAAGATGGATATCGTACGTTCGGATACCCAGGGCTTGTCTTCTAAAGAACATTATGTGAACAGTGCGGCAGCGATGCAGGCTACGCATCTGAACTACGTTTCACAATACAAGCGAAAACATAAAAAATTAAATATATTTTCAAAAATGATTTTTTTATCAAGTTTAAATTGATTGTCAGTCCTCAACCTCAATTTTATGTTTTGTTGGAGCAATGCTATCACACTCGAAGAGAAAATATCAAACATCACGTAGTCAAGAGGACAAACCTGTCATTCCCTAAATACTACTAAATGATCATGAAAAATGAACACATGAGAGCGTTATCGATAAATTATAGAATATCACAACACCAGTGATTGCATTCACATATTCGCTAAGTAATAAGATTGAATAATAATGTCAAAATGATATGCAAAAGAAAAAAAAACCCGACGAACTACTAAAGAGAAAAAGCTGTTCTAAAGCTTTTCAAAATATTAATTTTTTAAAAAAATTCAGGAAAAAACCCGTTCGATGATCAAGTTAATTTCTTTTAAACCTTCTTCAAAAATAAGAGGTTATATTTTTTTAAAAGCCAAGATATCTGCGGTTTTGTATTTAAAATTACAAAAAGATATAACTTGATCGAACATTATTTATAATACAATATTCACCTAATCGAACTCCCTTTCGAACAACCAGGACGACAATATGTTCGGCCTTGGACTCTCGTCTCGAACCTCGAGCCGTCCCACCTCGCGCGCCCTCCACAGCTTCCTCAGCCCCACCGAAGGCGCAGGGCCTCCCTACGCGGCCCGGGAGATCGTCCGTCGCCCGCCAGCCCCGCCCCGGCTCCCCCCGGCCCGCGCCCTCCTCGCCGACGCCCGCGGGCGATAAGGAGCTGGATTTATCCGCCCGCGGCGGCCCCGGTTCGAGGCCTGGCGCCAACCGGCGCGCAATTTATGACCGCCGCCGCCGCCGCCCGGAGACGTGTCCCGGAGGCGCGCGCCCCCGAGGACCCTGGACGCGGCGGAGAGCGGGGCAGGCGGGAGGAGGAGAGACGGGAGCGGTGATATTCTCGGCGTTCGGGTGAAAGCAGCCAGCCTGCGTCCGGCCACCCGCCTTCACAGCGCTTCAATAGGACACGGTTAGAGAGAGAGATATATGAACCCTGCACATCGAATATATATAGGTAACATCGCGGAAAAGACGGGACACGCTTTATGAAATGGTAAAGGATGTACACCATATATTTGCAATAAGACGTACTCGCCTGTACCGCAATACTTACAAATGTACTACAAGGCAAAGAAAACTTTTCATGGCTTAAAGTTATGTTGATTTACACGAACGAATTGAGCATTTGACTATATATTTTCTAGATCTAGATCTCATATCACAACAAAATATGGTACATCATCGACCGAAAGAAACTGTCTAGACGAGTTAAAGACAGGTTCCCAGAACTCCAAATAAAAATAGGTCCCTACAGGTCCGATGAAACAGCATTAAACGGGCAGCAAAATATAACACGGCTAGATTTGTTGGGAACTAAATCCGGAATCGCGTCGTGGTTTTTCGCTTCCCCGTTTCGTTCCGTCTGGCTTTCCGCGGAAACCCACAGCGACACATCAAAGGTACAATTGACCGGCGGCCCGCACCGGACGACGCCGAGGGGAGACAAAGGCTATCGAGTAAACGTCGGCCGCGCGTGCGGTAGCGCCCGCCCCGGACCGCAGCTTCCGGCAGCAGATCGCACGCCACCGCCTTCAAAACGCACTCCGCAACCCAGCCGCCGCCGCCGCAGCCTCCAGCGCCCTAGTCGCCTCGCCGTCCCACTCGTCTGTCGTCTCTCGCCACCCCAGCACAAATGTTCACTCCCGCGTACACGGTAGCCCCGCGACTCGCAACCCGGCGAACGACGACTCCTTGTATCTATACGTACACACTCTCCGTGGCCTCCCGCCTAGACTAACACAAACACATACATACATCAGATCCGCGCTCTGACATCAGCATGAAATAACATCACCCGACCGTTTCAATACCGCGCGTCCTTCTCGTAACGGGATTCCTTGCACAACCACAGAGAAGTAGGATTTCTAACATTATCATCCGCCCGCATATCCCACTTATTTAGATACAAATTAATGTACGAGTGTTGACCGTCATGGGAATTTAATACAGACTGCTCACAATAATCCTATGAGAACTAACGCACTGATTACTTGTCTGCATCGCTATCATTTGTCTTCACAGAATTTACAGCTACATTCAATAGCATATAGTTATATAACAAATGTCAATATTCACCAAATTCAAGAATTATAATTTTAGCTCTAAGTTCCTTCTGTCATATTTGATTTCCTTTCAACACCTTCGCCATTTACAATGCGGCCCTACCACATCCAACATAATCATCATTCTCGCCGTACGCCTGCCTCGAAGAAGCGAGCAAAGAAGCCTACACGTCACGGCGAGCAGAGCGAGATCAGAGAGCGGTCACGGGTGGGGTGGGGGTGGGGGGAGGCGAACACGAGGGAAAGGACGAAGGAAGAGCTTTACGACCAGAGGCAGACCTACGCGCTACACGACCACCGCGCGCACCAACTGATCACCCGCGCCACATTCATCCCGTTCCATAAAGGAGATAGAGGCGCACTCACCCCCCTCCCCCTCGCCAGACCTCTGCTCCCGCCCCACGCGCGCCCACGCCGCGCGCCGCGCGGCGCCGCCCGTTTATTACGAAGATAAACGGAGCGGGGCGAGAGAGGTGTTTTGCACCGTCCGTCCGAGCCGTACGTCTCAGACGGCGGAGGAGGCGGAGGCGGCGGCGGCGGCGGCGAGATCCTTCCTCTCTTGCCTCCAGCCCCGGCCGACGCCCGCCGAGGGCCCTTTTCGCCCCCGCTCCCGCCACGCTCCGCTCAGCCCCCAACCCCGGCGCAGACGCCCGTGTTGCATGCTGAATCCCCCGTCATTACGAGCCAAGAGTGTAATTGCTCCTCCCACCTGTTTCATTAGCCGAGCCCCGGGCCCGTTATTATGTGGACTGCTCGTCAGCAATCTCTAGGCGGCAAGACACGGCACCTAATGATTATGACTACACACAGACCACACATACACACTCGCACCACACACAAGAGGCGCAGACCCCCCGGCGCACGACGGCGGCGGCGCCACACGTGCGCGGGTTCACGGGTGGGGTGAGGGGGGGGGAGCGGAGCGGCGGGCCACCCCCGCACAAAACAGCCGAGGAGGGCGAGGGGCCGTCTTCGCGAAGCGGGCGGCGGCGGAGCGCTCTCGGATAGCCACGCACACCCTACCACGCCTCGCCGCCCCCCCTTCCTCCTCCTCCTCCTGGAGCTCCTTGCGGCCGCCAGCCAGCATCGCGAGGCCCGACCCTTCCCCCCGGTGCAGCGCTAATGAAAACACGGCGGCGGACGCGGAGCGGGCGGCGAGGAGGAGAGACGGGCGGCCGTTGCCCATTCAGGGCAGCGGCGGCGTCGCGGCCTTCACCTCGACCGACTTAACTTCGCATGCGTCTTGAAGCGGCGCGTTTCCTACGAAGAGCCCGCCGGCCGCCGCGATTAGGCATCGGATTCGGGGCGGCACTCGGATCCGCCGAAAGAGCGCTAACCCGCCGTCCGGCCGCTTGTCCAGGAGCCTCACACCGGGCGCGGCTCGCCAGGCCTGCTTCGCCGCCAAATATCAAGCAATTCAAAGAATTGCGACGATTACAATCCATTAGCTACAACCTTCGTAAACATGGAGCCCGCTTCCCCAAATGGCTCCCTTAAATCGTAATACCATCTTTGAGAACGTTTTTCACAAATGACGGGAAAACGTTTGACTGACATCTGGTATGCTAATTAAAAATTTAAAACATCTTTAAAATATTACTAATTGTACTTGTATCGTCACAGATGTTCAATGAATACCCCAAGCCATTTAAAACATTTTATCAAATGATGGGATACACACATCACAAGTTGTCGAGAACAATACATTTAAATACTTTTTCCGAAGACTGGTTATTACTCATTACAAGAATCAGAAGCACATAAATACTGTTTCGCATGCCGAACAACTAAACGTGAGCGTCGAGGTGCACGGCGCAAGCCCATTCAGGCGGCGCAACCTCTGCCGAATCAACCCCAGGCGCTGCAAGCAATCAACGCTCGGGCGGTGGACGCACGTTGGCACACCTGCGGGGCTCCCCCCGCGCCCGCGTGTCAACACCCCGTCACCTCGCCGCGCGCTCCGCGCGCCGCCATCCGCCATGCGCAAGCCGCCGCCGCCGCCGCCGCCGCCGCCGCGCCACCGCACGCGCTATAGACAGCGCGATTGGAATTTACCAATTCGGGGTTGTGCTTGGGCAGCGCCCATTACCTCCAGTGTAGTCAACACATTCCGGAACAGAGCGGGAAGCAGTGACGGCACCGCCGCGATGCCAGAGACGGGGACGCGCGGGTGGCGGGGGCGGAGGGGAAGGGGGTTAGGGCACGCGGAGCCCCCCGGGAGCGGCGCCGCGCAGGCCCCGGGACCGCCAAGAACACAATTCCGCGAGCAGACACAGCGATATTGCCTGCGCCGCCGCAGCCGTTAGCCGCGACCACTAACGCGGCGCGTTATGGATTTGCATACCACACCCGCAGAAGCGTCCACGCGACGGGATGGGCGGCGCGTGGGCGCGCACGTCTCGCTGCCGGCGGCGCAGACACGTTAGCTGGTCGAGACACGCCCACCCGAGACCCGAAAGATGTCATGCTATTTAATGAGATCTCATAAATAAAATTTTATGAAATTTAATTAATTTAATGAATGAAACATTTAATAAAAATCATTAAAACTTCGATTACTACTTCCAAAAAATAGAAATATCAAATCGTTATTTACTTGCGACATCTTTACTTGACAATTGTACATTTATTTTGCGATTAGACTTCTCAAAGTGAAGCATTTTTTTGTAATCAATTTCTTTTGTGGCATAAACATGCAGCCTATTATGTACCAATGTCTTGCGGTTGAAAACATATAGCAAGGATATAACCGTCTAAGAGTTTCTATTTTTTTTAAATTAAAAAAAAATAATTGAGTATGAAATAAATAGAATAGATAAAATTTAATACAAATAATAATAGTTACACATTCGAGTTCTAGTATTACACACAGTCAAGTAAAATACTGAATTCTCAAAGAATCTAACGTTCTAGAACGTTTAACGATGTTAAAATTCCGAGCTAATGTACGCACTGTTAACGGTTTTTGCTCTTGGGCATTCTACCTCAACACAATACAGCGTAAGTCGAGTATACTGGCACAAAAGAACACAAAACTAGTTTTCAATGGAAACAATGTACCTACGGAACGCGCTTACGTGAATCAGGGGTTCTGCCCTCCCTGGCATCTGCCGCACCTGCCTTCCCAGGCTGCTCTACATCAATAGTGGAGTGCTTTCCGAGGAAGCCACAGACCTCAGTTTCTAGGAGGCAGTAAGATCACAATGCGTACTGGAGCCGGCTTCACATGAGGGGAAGCCTGGAATGTAGCCTGATCCATTGCAACATGCGACAATAAATGAGGGTCTCGCAGAAGACAGGGACTGCCTGTCCCTGACAGACGACTAAGCTGACGATGCTAAAAAAGATGAAAATAACCAAAATAGACGGCGATAATAAAGGTGGTGGGTGAGGTGATACTCTATCGTAGTTCTTGATACAAAAATTATCTGTGCAAGTGGAGCGCAAGTTCTTAAAGAAAAGATAGTGACGTGTTGCGGTTATAAGAAATAGACACCGAGAAAGCGGTCACACAGAATGCAGACGGGAAAGACAAGGATAGTTCTGGAAAAAATATTACAAAAATGAGAAGACCAAACAGTATAACGAGCTTACGACACAGAGTGTCTGTGACGTAGAGATAGTGTTACCGAACGTGGTGTGCCAGGGAATGATTTCCGCAGTTTTGACAGTTGGCTAGGCTGGCATTACGTTAAGTAATTCGACGTGACCCAACGCGCTTGTTGCACGTTCTCCGGAATGAGAGGAGGGGGGGGGAGGCAAAGAAGAGGCAACGGTACCGGCGCATCTCCCCCGCCGGAAGGCTCGGCCCTTTTTACGTCGCCGCGTAAAGTCGAGCCGATCACCGCAACGCTGCTCTCTCGCCGCAGCCCCGCCCCCCAACATTCACCGCCCTCGCCCGCCCGTGGGGGCTGTTGCCGGGCCCCCACTACGCTTATTGCCGGCGGTGTTTTATGAAACACAAAAATACACTTTTCGGTGATGGATACGGGCGCGGGCACTTCCCATGTCTCTCGCCCGCTCGCGCCCCCCTATTCTTCCCGACGTGGCGGCGGCGACGTCGACGGCAGAGCACCAGGAAGGGGAGCCGTCGCGTCGACGTGAAGCTTTCAACCCAACCGCTTCCGTTTCGCCCCTGTATCGCGTCGCGTCGCTGTTGCCCGTCGCCGCCGGGCCGAGCGCTGCCGTCGCCGTCGGCGTCGCACGCGCAGCGCGCATTTCACAAATGATCTCGTAAAACCTCGTTCCGTTCGGGGCATTACGTCGTCGCGTATCGCAATCAAATATAGGAGGCTCTCCCGGCGACGGGCTGATGGCCGGCATCAGTCAGCGGCTTAAGCGCTCGGCCCTTGCGGTACGCCGCCGCCGCCGCTCGCCACGCTAACGCACGGCTGGCCATCGCACACACCGCTTCTTCATGATTACGCCTGGGTCAGTACTCCGCACAATACGGCTATCCCGTAAAAGAATATCAATTAACGAAAATAGGAATTCACGAACAATCTTTAGTGTCGGTGCACGACAGACGATCCATTCAATAGGTTTGGGTGAGACACGAAATTATATGAATATTTGAGAGAAAAAGCCTACGCGGAAGCATGCTTAGTTTACCGGAATTAATTTATTTAATATTTATTTAGTAAGAGATATTCAATAGGATTCAATACATGATTACAAGATGAAGCTATAAATGCAATTTTAACTTCGTAACAATTAAACAATACACACACATTCACTTCACGGATCTTTCATAATCTAGATATGGTTTGAGAAGGAAACTTCATTCGATGGAGATCAATCAATTACAGTTATAGATGAATTTAAGAGAGATTAAAAATGAAACTAAAATATATTGTCGAAAACCAATAAAAGTACTATCCTAATCGACATCAACAAATCCGATTTAGAGGCAAGCATCTTCTCAGAATACCACGTGGGTTCCCATTCTATCGCACCATATGGAATTCTCATTTCTGAACGGATTACCTCAGAAATATAACCTCGCCCAGTGACACTATCGGATGCTAATTGGGTTTAAAGTGTGCCCTTTTCTCTGGGAGAGTTACTCGCTTCCTCGTTTTTCTTCCAGCGTCATTCGTCGATTCTTCTCCGTGAACCGAGTTCCTGGAAAGATCCCTGATTTTCCGCCCCTTCCCACCGTCTTTACCACAAATTTCACCCGACTTCCCCCTGTCCCCGGGTTTCAGCTATTATCACTACCATCCAAAGCAACGGAATATTAAATCACGTTTGCGTTATCAAAAACTTCGTTCCATTTCTATATTATTTCCACCAGTGTCCTTTAGTATATTTCCAGACTATCCATTTCAGTTTCTAGTTATATTCCATTTAACACTGAGAAGTCCTTTTCATTTCGTCTCCCTTGTTTCAGAAAGTATTATGCTAGGTGCCACGAGACTAATGCGTCGCAAATTGGAAGATTGTAGCTTGAAAGCCTGAAATTGTACAATTCTCCACACCAACGTATTACTTACATATAATGAAACTAGGAACCCGAGATCAAGGATTGTAGAGAGGAATATCATTACGTAGCATTCGTGATTTTCTCGGAAACCACCCAGCGACTGCCGAATGAAATGCTTTGTTGCCGTTGCACTAATATTTCCCACTTAGATCCACGAATAGACTTACAACATCTGAACATTAAAATATAATATATTCCCAGGAATCGCAGAGCGGCGAATTTGTCAAACAGAATTGCCGAGGCACAGTCTTTAATAACTTGCTCTCCCGAACCCACTTCCTCAACCCCTTCTCGCACAACACTTCGTCCATTTCTCCCTCTTCTTCCGAGCGTCCCCGTCCCCCGGCCGTGTGCTCTTCCGCGTCCTGTTAAGCCATGCAAATTGACGCAGCAGCCACCTGAGAACGCCGCCCAGCCCTCTCCTCGGCGGCAGCCACCGCCAGTCCCGGGTTCCGGCCCCCGATGCAAATGGCGTCCCCGCGTCCCCGGGCCCGTACCCGCGCCGGTCGCCCGCTACCCGCCGCCGAAGACTCCACTTAATTGCTATTTTGCGTGCAATACTTCAAATAAAATTGCTCTATTAGGACCCGCCTATCAGACCTTGATCGCTAATGTCGAGAAAATTACCGTATTTTTATCACGGAGATAAAAGAAAACTACCTCGAAATAGGTTACTCGCTTCCTGTTTGAGACGGCGATCGAGGCACGGACGCGGGGGCAGTCGCCGGATCCATATCCTTGGAGGGGGCGGAGCGGAGCGGGGGCGGCCCGAGCCCAAATAGGGCAGTATCCGCGCGCAAACCCAGTGCTCGGCCTCCGCCCAGCGCCCTTGGCCACGCCAGCCCTCTTTCCCGGAGGGTCAACGCTCTCGTGCCCTCCAGACGCTTGACGTCAACTCCTCCACCCCCGCCAATTGCACTTCGCCTCCCTCGCCCCCGGCCCCGGCCCCCGAATTTCCATCGCGTTTTCAACCAAGTTCGCGCTCTTCGGACGGGGGAAAAATAAGGAAGTTGGCCGAAGTTTTGATAGGCGGCGCTTTCATATTTTTTTTCGAAGACTTCGTGTGGATGAGCGAATACAAATTTGTAGGTCAAAGGGTAGTGTTGTCACGCGCGACAATGTACACAGGAGGAACTCTTAGACAAAGAGGGGATGAAAGAACCCAGTGAATGAGCTAATCGAACTTCCCTGAATCAGATACAGGAAATGGGAGGGGAGTCTTGCTCGACAGGCAACATTGATAAAAAACAATCAGATAAAAATATCAAATATTCGAACTTACATGCACATATTTCGAAAGAATATATATTTTAGTTTCGCCACAGCAATACGCTATGAAGTAAAATTACTTATTAAAAGTTATATTGCGAATTAAGCATACTTTCTTTACCTCCTCAATATGTAGTCACGTTCCTCACAAATAAAAAAATCTCAATCTCCCAGAAAAAACTACGAATTTTTACAATACATCTGCAATACTTCAGAAAAAAACACCCTACAACACACTGGATCAATAGAAACGAGTTCATACGACTTGCATTTTTTTCTTTCTTTCTTTTTTTCCTAGCGAATCGCTAGTACGCTCGTCGGATTTGGTCGACAGTATGCAAGCGCGCGAACACGCGTTCCGGGGATTTGGAAATTTTTGAGTTGCGCTACGCGACATTAACCGCTCGCAATTTTACCTCTGTAACGGATTTAACCGGCGGGCGGGAACTGGCAGCGAGCAAGAGCGCGGGCGGGCGGGCGCACGCCAAGTGCTTTCGCCGGCGACGAGGTCCAAATTCCCCATCAAACCGGGCGGCGTAAAAAATGCGGCGAAAAGCGGAAAAATAACGTAAAAATGACATAAAATATTAATGAGCCCTGCGCGGATTTGATAAAAGTTCAATAGGTCCAGAATTATTAAACGCGCGCACCAATGTGCGCAGTGTCCCGCGCGCCGGCCCATTTAGTCAACACATCAAAATACAGAATAATATGGACAGCGGGTGGCGGCCGAGGGGGTTCCCCGTCGGTGCTTCGCCGTTCGGCCGCTCTGGCGCTGCGGTCGTTCCCGCCCGCCCACTCACTCGCTCGCTCGCCCACATGCGTTCCCAATATGCGACGAGACGCGTGTTGGAGATATAGCCGCGTCACAGATATGCGGTTATTACGTTGTTCTGGCCTCTTGCTATTTTGGTGCGAGCAAATACTACATAAATAGGTTAAAAACCGTGTCAGTCGATGCCGGCTGGAGAGGGTGCTTGCTCTACATGCCACCGACATTAAAGCAAGTATACAATTTGTTTTTATGAATAATTGTTTATTGCCGGATTATATAATGGAATATAAAGGATACTTTCCACAAAGTTAATCAATGTTTTTAGAATCTAATATAGGATTTACATTCTCGTGTAATATAAGCGCACAAGAGAAAAGAAAAATGAGCAAAAAGTGAAATCGATAATAAATATGCTAAACACGCAGTAAGAATTATTAAATATTTACGAGCTCACTGAAGCATTCCTTACGAATTATTTCTAACACCAGAAATTAAAATCATTAATATATTAGCAGACTGATGATAACTCCGCCACAAACAAAATATCATGAGGTGTGTAATCAATGCCAATAGAGAACTATCCCCAACAAATGCAATGAAGTTTTCTGTTGCTGCTGATTGTGAACGAGATTTATTTTTTATTTATTACATACTGGTGTTACCAATACATAGTTAGAAATCCGAGCTTTCCAAAATTAGTTTTCTATTCAAACATAATTCAATAACTCACTAATATGGTAATGATAATAAGGAGAAAAAATATGAAAATAAATATTCAGATTCAACTGTTTCTGACCACATGTTATGTACAGGCTGTTCAGGAAGGAAACAAAGGAAGTTGGAAAATAAGCTCTTAAATCAATTTTAAGAATATTTTGTTTAATCAATTCCTTTGAGCTCTGAATAGCACAGCAATGGAACGAGAATTCGAATGGATTTAAAAAAAAAAGAAAGCCCCAAATTTCCACAATTCAATTGCTTTTTATTTGTGTTCATTTTCCTCAGTACACAAATATATATTCATTTCTTTTGAAAAAGAATAAATAATGTACATGTTTTAGGAGTGAATGTAAGTTTGAAAAATGCAAATTTGACGTTCATTTGACGTGTTCTTTCGAACCAAGTTCTTAATGCCTACTGCAACTTAGCCATTCGAAATCTCGAAGGAGTGAATTAGATTAATTATGCTTAAAAGTGATTACAAAGCTAATTTTCGATTTTTTGTCGTATCTTCTCTGGAGACACTGCATTGGCGTACATATTCCTTAATGAAAGAAAGAGGTAGTAAAAAGTAACAAATCCATCGAAAATGCATTGCCACACATACTACCTACACCCCGTAAAAAGAAACTCCCGCCACCTGCGAGTGGCGCAAATCAAGCCTGGTGAACCAGCGTGCGGGTCAAAGCGTGCACTGACCCCTGACGCCCAGCGCGTGCAACGAGAAAACGACGCGGGGCTTTGCACGGCCTCCCTCGTTCGCTGCGGGCGCGGCGCGACGACAGAACGAAGCCCTGCCACAGCGCGGCGCGGCAGAGCGTGCGGGGGCGGGTCAAGCGGCCGAGGCACCTGGCGGCGACGAAGCGGCGCGGGCCGGGCC
>BOPP01000057.1:7136157-7147360 GCA_017312745.1 Gryllus bimaculatus | reverse complement strand
CTAGAAAAAAAATTTACCAAAGCAATATAATAACAATTACTTTGTAATATATTACTATAGTATAAACAAAACTGATTCTAGTGTAAGTTAAGTACTGCCAGTGCATCAGTAAGTTAAACTTTAGGTTAGAATGCTAAAATTAGGTATAAGAAAAAAGTCCCGCCTCTAGCCTGCTTAGCCGCAAGGCAGCAGCAAATGTAAGAAAAGTTAAAGGATAATAAATTCGCCCTTCTTCACAGGGTTTACTGTGGAGGGGAGCAACATGATATAATAAAAAAAACATGATTGCACTGCCCTCTTTTACTATATATTAAATTAATTTTCTCAGCCAAATTTGATAGGGAGCACAGGAATAAGCATGTTTGGAAAATAATCTTAGGTAATGAGATGTCAGTTCTGACCCACCCCGATGAAACTTTCACATAGACTAATAGTATAATTTTGCATAATAAAGAAATGCACGGTATCGAAAGAGAGAATAGTAGATACGGCCTGATCTTTAAGAGTAGCAACCGACGCAATCGAAGAAGTTTTTTTTTAAGACCCTTGTTGTTACCATTCCTATCGCTCAGCAGATAATGCCATGCACACAGGGCATTTGAAGAACAGCGATGAAAGATTGCCCTTACGCATCTGTCACACAAACTCCCCTCAAAACGAATTTACCTCTACATAAACTCATCGCAACTGGAGAACCCGGTCGGCAACTGAAAACTGCAGGGAAATCCAACCCAAGGTCAGAACCCAGCGCCCATCAGCAAACTACGGACCGAAACGCGGAGCCTGTAACGCTCCAGCGACACGCACGTGTGCCCAGAAAAAAAAACTCGGCGGCGGCAAAGTCCCCCTGCTTTCTCTCCCCTCCCGCGCCGGTATCCGAAAAACCGGTTCGCTCGAGGGAAAAACGCGCGCCGCCACGGCCTCCTGCGACCTTCAAAAGACTCGATAAATCGCTCCGCCCTTTTCGCCGAGCGACCCAACGCGCCCCCCCCTTTCGCCCTCGGACGATAAGAGAATGCCTAGGGCCAGAAAACGAAATTTTTCTTTCGCACGCTCCTGTCGATAGAGGCTCGGACGAACGGGCCAACCCGCCGCAAAAACGCCCTTTGGAAACGTGCGGCCTCCCTTGCTGAGCGCCTTCTGTCCGAAAAAGTCGTATTTAACCGCTGTTTTACCCGAGACAATCTTTATACATGTGTTTCGTGAGGGAGTATTGATTCAGTCAGCTTCAGCTTCTTTTGTCATTAGTCGACGTAGGTTGAACGTATTCTTTTTGTCATTAGTGACGTAGGTGAAAGTATTCTTTTGTCAATTAGTGACGTAGGTGAAGTTTCTTTTGTCATTAGTGACGTAGGTGAAGTATCTTTTGTCATTAGTGACGTAGGTAAAAGTCAATTCTTTTGGTCATTAGTGACGCTAGATGAAGTATTCTTTTTGTCCTTAGTGACGTAGGTGAAGTATTCTTTGTCATTAGTCGAACGTAGGTTGAAGTATTTTTTGCTCATTAAGTGACGTACGGTGAACGTATTCTTCTTTTGTCATCTAAGTGACGTAGGTAAAGTATTCCTTTTGTCATTAGTGACGTAGGTGAGTATTCTTTTGTCATTAGTGACGTAGGTGAAGTATTCTTTTGTCATTAGTGACGTAGGTGAACGTATTCTTTTTTGGTCCCATTAGTGACGTAGGTGAAGTATTCTTTTGTCATTAGTGACGTTAGGTGAAGTATTCTTTTGTATTAGTGACGTACGGTGAAGTATTTCTTCTTGTCATTAGTGCACGTAGGGTTTGAAGTATTCTTTTGTATTAGTGACGTAGGTGAAGTATTCTTTTTGTCATTAGTGACGTTTTTAAAAAGGTGAAGTATTCTTTTGTCACTTAGTCGACGTAGGTGAAGTATCTTTTGTCATTAGTGCGTAGGTGAAGTATTCTTTTTGTCATTAGTGACGTAGTGGAAGTATTCTTTGTCATTAAGTGACGTAGGTGGAAGTATTCTTTTGTCATTAGTGACGTAGGTGAAGTATTCTCTTTGTCATTAGTGAACGTAAGGTGAAGTATTCCTTTTGTCCATTAGTGACGTAGGTGAGTATTCTTTTGTCATTAGTGAGTAGGTGAAGTTTCTTCTTGTCATTAGTGAGTAGGTGAAGTTTCTTTTGTCATTAGTGACGTAGGTGAAGTATTGCTTTCTGTCATTACGTCGACGTAAGGTGAATGTAAATCTTTTGTCAATTAGTGACGTAGGTGAAAGGTAATTCTTTGCTCATTACGTGGACGCTAGGTGCAAGTATTCTTTTGTCATTAGTGAACGTAGGTGAAGTATTCTTTTGTCATTCAGTGACGTAGGTGAAAGTATTCCTTTTTCGTCATCTAGTGACGAGGTGAAGTCATCTTTTGTCATTAGTGACGTAGGTGAAAGTCATTCTTTTTGTCATTAGTGAGTAGGTGAAGTATTCTTTTGTCATTAGTGACATAGGTGAAACGTATTCTTCTTTGTCATTAGTGACGTAGGTGAAGTATTCTTTTGTCATTAGTCGACAGTAGGTGAAGTATTTCTTTTGTCATTAGTGACGTAGGTGAAAGTTAATTCCTTTTTGTCATTAGTGGAAGTAGGTGAAGTATTCCTTTTGTCATTAGTGACGTAGGTGAAGTATCTCTTTTGTCATTAGTGACGTAGGGTGAAGTATTCTTTGTCATTAGTGACGTAGGTGAAGTATTCTTTTCGTCCAATTAGTCGACGTAGGTTGACGTACTTCTTTGTCATTAGTGACGTAGGTGGAACGTATTCTTTTGTCATTAGTGACGTAAGGTGAAGTTTCTTTTGTCATTAGTGACGTAGGTTGAAGTATCTTTTTGTCACTTAGTGACGTAGGTGAAGCTATTCTATTTTGTCATTAGTGACGTAGGTGAAGAGGTATACTATTATTCCCCGAGCGTAGCGGAGGTCGCTTCCCAGCAGTAAATGTGAGATCCGATACGCCGACGTACACGTTCGGTTGGGGTTTCATTCTCCCAGTAATCCCCGAGCGGGGCACCACTCTTGGCAGTGCAAGCTTCTCAGCATCTTCTGACATGTGTGGAAGTGCCCATGCGATTGGTGCAACGCCATCTGTGGTTTAATAATCAAGAGAGTTAAGTACAAATTTAGGAAAACTATCTTATAACATGCGGTTATATTACTATTCATACGTAACAATCCAATGCAAAACACTCTGCAATAACTAATTACCTCACAGAATTTTATTGTGTCCAAATGAATGACAAAAAATTTTAGTAGGCTACTTTTAAAAACTCAAATAATCCATATTTTGAATTTTTTTACTCCATGAAATGTTACAGTAAGTTCTTTTCAAATGGTTCCTAGCCTGTACTTTCCTAAATTATGCTGAAAACAGACTTGAAGTTAAATTTTTTGCATACAACTTTCCCCCCACAAAAAGCTCGGGCGAACGACGGAATATGAAGTGATACAAACGCACTAGGAAAATGACGCGGCTCTCTTTTGAACCTACATATTTTGGAAAAGAATTGTAATATAACCCGGCTGTTTATCGAGACATTTGTTTATATGGAATTTGATCGAACTGTTTACAGCAAAACGAAAGTTGGTGCTTCATGATACCAATTGAAATACATTACATATACTGCATCGCGTGTATTCATGTTAATTTAGCAGTAAATGAGATTATAGAGACCACATAACATTACAATAATCGTCATAGTAGCATTAAGTTAGCATTCACACATCATTCATACTAGTTTCATTATATACATAACCATTCATTCTTCCCATTCATTCGCATTCAGTGCAATCATAGTAACATCCAATTTTCATTTGTTTTATTGCCACTGTATGAACTCTTGGGTAGAACACAAAATTTCTTACCCTTAACTTTCCTGTCATTATTTTGCTATCGTAAATTTCGAGATTGTATTCTTAAAATCGTAATGTCGTACAGCTTTTCAGCGCAGTCAACTTCTTAAAACCGTACAATAATAAATTTCAATGCCCTTTTCGTTTCCGTTCATTCTCCAGCAAAACTTCACCCGACCGGAATTGTCCCAACCTTTACCACCTTCTCTCCGCCCGCCCTTTGTTCTCGTATGCCTCCACCTGAGAGGTGGGAACTCTCTCTTCCTTCCCGGACACTCCCGCCCCTGCCTCCGCCATCGTCGCCCCGCGCTCGGCGCCATACAAAGCGGTTGGCGGGGTGTGGGCGCGGGCGATACCTTGGTCGTTCCTTCCGGCCGGCCGGTCGGTCGGTCCCCGCGTGGCGTCGCCGGGGGCTTTACATGCGGACAGGGAGTGGCCGCTGTTTATTTACAGTTTTCCTTTCGCCCCAACACCGCGTCGCGAGCGCAATATCGGCGCGCTCGCCCTGGGCGATGGGCGAGCGCGCGGGCGCGGAGGGGGGCTCTGCTGTGGAAGGGCCCGCAGCAGGGTCGTCCAACGAGGGAGGGTGAGCGGTGTTTTTTCTTTTGTCCCCTCCACAGTATCCCTGTGAAGAAGGGGAATTTATTATCTATAAATGTTTTTACATTATGCTGCTGCCTTGCGGCTTAAGCAGCTAGAGGCGGGGCTTTTTCTTACAACTAATTTTACATTCTAGACCTAAAGTTAACTTACTTGCACTTTGGCATTACTAATTTTCTCTAAAATCATTTTTGTAATACTATTTTATATATTCTACGTAAATTGTTTTTGTATATGTTGGTAAATTATTATTATTATTATTTCTACATCACACATCATTCATACTAGTTTCATTATATACATAACCATGCATTATCTTCACTTCATTCACTTCACTGCACTGTTCGCCACGGCACTGACTTGACTCAAAGTGTTGGTGCGGTGCCGAGCGGTGCGGTGCCGAGCTAACAAGCGGTCGGAGTGAGTGTTACAGCGGCCCGTCGTAGCTACGTTTCCAGTGTTCTGCTCGATGAGTGATACGTGTACTTCACAGAGCCGACGTCTGGCAGTAATATTGGTTGTGTGCGAAGAGCTGTATCTCTTTGAAGTATGTGGCTGATATTGAAAGTTCTTAGTAGATCTTTTCAAGAATGAATCGTATTAAGAAATTTAAGTTCCGCAGCCATATGTGATGACGCCGCCTGTATGACATCCGCTGAAGAAGAGGAAGAAGAAGAAGAAGAAGAAAGAAAAATAATTAGTCTTATTTTAAAATTTATGGAGACCAATAGCGTATGTCATTATTCTTACAGTTTTATGAAAGTGATGTAACCAACATATTTAAAGTCTGTATGTAGTAAATGATTTCACCCGATAGTGTCTACGTTTTAAGGACTGTTGTCAAACGTAAACAATTGATTACGTAGGCCACATTTAAAAGTTCCACCAAAAATCTTCAATGCACCTGAGTTATCAAATATCCCACCGAATAGCGAAACATTTACATAGAGGGAATTCATCAAACCATTAAGTTGAAAAAAGGCAAAAATTTCATTTTCTAATATTGTTTTTTATTTGGTTGTCATTGAGGAGTTTAACATATTTGGTAGTGCTGTAATATTGTGTACTTTTAATTTACGAACGTTTGAGACTTCACATTTCTTTTTTAGAAGACGCAGCAGATATTTGGTTCTGCCTATTGCGTTCGAAATCCCCTTCCAATCTGGTACTTCCGATTCGAGAACCGAGAGTGGCCGCGAGCTTCTCTTCGTAGCACTAGCGTGGACGGCCCTGGCCTTTGGGAGGGGGGCGAGGGTGTCACCGGCGAGATGGGCGGCGTCGCAGAGACAGTTGCGGGTGCTTCGGGCTTGAGTCCGCTGCCGGCGCTGAAATGGCCGGGGAGCGCCGGCCCAAGAAACGAGGGGGAACGCAGGGAGCTCGTTTTCAAAGATACGGCGCTTGCTGGGAAGAGCGCTGGGATGGGAACATATCACGTGCAGCGAATCGTACTGCATCCTGGAGGAAAGAATTTCTACGTGCTTTTATTATTATAATAATAATAATAAGACGGACATCTATTTCCTATTCCATGATTCCCTCCCTGAAGATTTTTTTTGGATACTACTTTTCAACCGCACTATTATATGTATTTTTAAATTATAATTTATTGCCTATGGTGAGAATAACGGAAATTCAGGGTTATTTTTGCCTAAGACCCTCACCTTCCACGCAATAATAGCAATTCTCCGCGGAATAGTTTGCACTCCGGCCCCTGCTACCCGATTCTTTTTTTTCTTTTGTCCCCTCTACAATAACCCTGTGGAGAAGAGAGTTTATTTACTTTAAATTATTTATATTGAACTGCTGCCTTGCGGCTTAAGCATCTAGAGGAGGGGCTCTGTCTTACAGCAAAGTTTTATTTTCTAGTCCTAAAGTTAACTTACTTACACTTTGGCATTACTAACTTTCAGTACGATCACTTTTGTTAATATTTTAATTCTACAGAAATTTTTATTTTACGGGTGAGATATTTTTTTTATTTTTTTCTACATTGACATATCATTCATACTTGTTTTATTATATACATAACCATCCATTCTTCCCATTCATTCGCAGCTGCTACCCGATGTCACAACGTTACTCGCCGAAGGTCCGTGACAGCGGCGAGTGCGAAGGGGCAATGAGTTGATAGCGTTATACGGGAGGGGAATTGGAAGCGATGAGTGGTATCAATGAGAATTTTATGGAGCGATCACGTAGTTATAATTATGCTTCTATAATAAACATGCTGTTCGTTGCATTTCTGTGGCGATTAGTGCCTTCTTTATCATATTTCGAACGGATTTTATCTGTGTCTATGTTACTAATTTGTAATGCGGGCAGGAATGGAAAGAGCATTGAGAGGTATCCATGGTTTTTTTGATACCCAGCAACTCGAGAAAAATGTACAAACAATGAAACTGTTACGATTTTGACTGAAAAATACCAACAATTTATTGTGTTATTCCGCGTATTCTTATATGGAATTATCTGTACTACCTGATTTATCATTCTCGATGAATCAATGTTTACGACATAGCTGAAATAACGCTACTGTAAGTTTTCCTGGAAGAGGCCGTTTACTTTTAAATGTTTGTAATTCTCAAGTTTGGTTGAGCAACACCAGCAACTTTTTTTGAAATTTTTGGTATAAAAACAACTATTGTACTCAACGTATACTATCGTATGTTATTGCAGTAGACGTGACATGTTTTGTTTAACTATTGAATTTATTTCGATGTTATACGAGAGTTTTTTATGGATTGTCCTTAAGCAGAGTGCTTGGTGCGAAATTATACATGGCAATGTTGGTTGTCGAAGTGTACAAGGTGAGAATTGTTGCGGGAATTTTGTGAGAGTGTTGTGATAGGGAACGGTGACTAGGAGCCACTAGTGCAGTAAGCGTATACCAATTTTGCAGGGAGTATTGTCAGAGGTGACCAGGAGAAACACGATCGGCTTGTATAAAAAAAAGCATGTGCACGCACGTCTGAACAGCATAGAAGTACGACAGCTTAATGACGTATTCATCAGCTGAACGTGCGATATTCATAAAAGTAAAAAAAAAATTCTAATAACCTTTTCGGCCTGAAACGATTGTTTTAATGATTGTTATATTTAAAAAAAAATCTTCTCATAGTATTATGATTTTTTTCAAATATTTGATTGTTTATTAATCCCAGTTTAAATTCCAACGTTTAACTTCTTTTCATTAAAAAACTCACTTTTTTATAGCTTATGTACACCAGATATTAGATTAATAAAATTCAAATAAAATATGAAAAGAGCTAACTGGATGCAGTGAATCGTAAACATTATTGAAGATCAAAGAATTCACGAGGTTGTATTTGTCTTTGTTCTCTTTTGTAACGGGCATTTATTTATCGTATTTTTTGTTTAAAATTGTCTAAAATAATTTATATTGCACGTAATAGATTGAACTGAATTGTTTCTTGGTTGTTGCGTAAAAAAGCTCATTACTAACGTTTTTGTTGATAATAGATTTGTTTTATACGCTGTCGCGAAAGAGAGAAAAAAGATTGGAGAATGGAAAGTACCCTTATAATTAAATACAATAATTTCAGTTTATTACCTCCAGGAGGTATTTATAGTTTTACTTCGTAATGTTTCCCCGACGAAGTCCTATAGTCGGTGTTACGTTTCGCTATCGGTTTGATAACATCTCGTGATAAAACAGACAAAATTACCGAACTAAAAACGTAAGATGTAAAAATGTCATGTACACAATATTGGAAATTACTTAGTTTCAATGTTGTAAAATATTTGAGATGTGAAAAATTGAGAGGAAAATAAGGGATATAAGAATGAATTTTAAGAATGAAACAAGAACTGACAAGTAAATAGTAAAACAGTTCGTGCAGTATTATTGCTCACCATTGTATCTAAGAAAAACGAGTTGAAGTTGAACAAACGAGTTGAGTACGTTCTGTGTGAGAACCTGTCCGCAAATTAAACAAATTATTCCGCCGCTTGGGGGAAGTGAATCGCGTAATTCCGCGCCTCTGCGCCATCTCTGTCGCGCGCTGCAGCGCGAGAGCGGCTGCGCGGAGGGTGATAAGGGTCGGCGGCCGGACGACGGCGGCGGCGGTGGCCAAGGAGGCGGCGGGGGCGGCGGCGCGGCGCGTCCGTGACAGCGGAACAGACGCGCGGCTTTCCAGTGCGGTAGGCGGACGCGGCGGCGGACACGGCGGCGACGGCAACGAGTTGCGACCGCGGGGATATTGGGTGCGGAGCCAGGGCGCGGCAGCAGCCCTTGTTGGCCGGGGGCGGGGTGGGCGGACGGGAGCGAACACACACAAAGAGAGAGATTCACCCCGCCGTGCCAGGCGCTGCTTTGATGCGCGATAAAGGGGAGGGGCGAACCAGCCCCGCCTCTCGCGTGTACAACAGGAAGGCGTAAATGTAAGAATATAAATATTACGCACCGCCGTCTCAACTGCGTGAGAAGCGCGCGTGGGCGCCTCAGGGCGTGCGGCGTAGGCGCCTCCGCCCGTGCTTGTACGTGTGTGTGTGTGTGTGTGTGTGTGTGTGTGTGTGTGTGGTGTGTGTGCGTGCGTGAACAGTTTTGTGCACGACGAGGGCCGCGCTTGTCTCGTTATACGAAACCAGATATCCGCTGATAACTCCGCACCCCACCACCAGCGCGAGTACCCCTCCCTCCGCCACTCGAAGTATTGGGCCCTACGCATCGAATTTCCATATAATTTTAGGGGGTGGGGAGGCGGGCTTGGCCAGCGTGTAGGCGGGCGTTGTCGGGGGGCGCGTTAACGACCTGCGCCCCACGGGCAGGGGCGCGTGCTGCGGCGCTGTGCCGCCGAAAGCGCACCGGCGGTCGAATTGCCGCGGCGCGAACGCGCTGGACCCACGGGCGGCGTGCGGTTTTTGGATATTGCGTCGCGGCTTGCCGACCTGGGGCGGAGGAGACGGGGGGGGGGTGACCGGGGAGGGTTGGGTCGAGGGGGGAAGTTAGGGCTGGAGCAATATTGCCATAGCCTGAGGTGGGTTCCGACGCGTGAGGGTAATGTTTTTGTGATAATCTTTGGAAATAAGGAATTAGTTGGGTTCTTGTTTCGAGCCGAGTAATGTTTACTTGGCTTTTACCGAGTTTCCGAGTTACGCTGACGGTTTGTTTGAGGCTTCATGTTAGCATTCGAAGTGTATTTCGTAATAGTTTATTCTCTAAGTTTTAATATAGAAAAATATTCTTGAATGACCGAGGAAGAAATTCAACTTAAATTAAAATTCTAGGTTAATAAATTGTAAAATACATTTTCTGCTTTTCGTGACTTGTTTCTTGCTCGGTAATGTGAGTGCAAGAAACGACGGTTGTGTAGTTATGTATTAAAAAACAATTCAAGAGCCGAAATTATTATTTTTTCTTCCTTACCTTTCTTAGTATTTATTAATTATAATAATAATAATAATAATAATAATATAAATATTATATTCTTAATAATATTAATAATAATAATAAAAATATTATTATTATTATATATAATAATAATTATTATTGATTATACTAATAATAATATAATAATAATAATAATAATTATTAATTATTATTTATAATTATTATTATTATTATTACTATTATTATTTAACTATTATTATTATTATTATTTAGTAGTAGTAGTAATGGCAAACAAGTTTTATGCTCTTGAAAGCATTTCTTATTTAATAGAATGCGTGTAATGCAGTATGACACCCCTCCCGCCCCCAAAAAAAAGCCATTGAGTTGAAATTAAGTGATCTGTGGTGGATGTGTGAAAAAATAGCGATCTTCGTCATTTTACGGACGACAATTATTGCACTTTCCGGATTAGTAGGTCTTTTGAATTTGGAGAGGCGGTCCCCACCTGCCGCACTTCGGCGCCACGATGAACGGTGACAATGGGGCGCGGGGGCGGGGGCTGTCGGCGCTGCAGGCCTGAGCGGACGCGACGGGCAGGCGGGGCGGAGGCGGAGGCACCTGGGGTCCGGGGTGGTACGCGCTGGGAGTAGGCGCGAGACCACGCGCTGATTTATGCGGCGGCGCCGCGCCGCCCGCCCTCTTTTCCCCGCTCGCTCCTTCCTCCCTCCCCGCGCCGCTCGTCTCGCCCCGCTCGCCATCGCACACCGCCCCGTACGCCCGTCCGCCCCGTCCCGCCCGTCCGCCCGTCCGCGCCCATCCGCCACGTCCCGCCCGCTGCCCGCCCGCCCGTCGCCCCGCACCGTCCGCCGTCCCGCCGTCCGTCCCGACGTCCGACCCGTCGACCCGTCCGCCCGTCCGCCCGCGTCCCGCCCCGTCCCGTCCCGCCCGTCCGCCCGCGTCGCCCCGTCACGCCCGTCCGCCGGTCCCGTCCGTCACGCCCGTCACTGCCCGTCACGCCCCGTCACGCCCCGTCCCGCCTCCGTCACGCCCCGTCCGCCCCGTCGCCGTCCCGCCGTCCGTCCGTCCGTCGTCCCCCGTCCGCCGTCCGCCCGTCCCGCCCCGCCCGTCCGCGCGTCCCGCCCGTCCGCCGCGTCGCCCGTCCCGGCCGTCCGCCCGTCCGCGCGCCCGTCCGCCCGGTCCGCCCCCCGTCCGCCACGTACCGCCGCCGTTCCCGTCCTTACCCCGTTCGCCCGTCCCAGTCGTTCGCCCCCCGCGGGCCCACCATCTTCCCCGCCCATCTCGCCGTCTCGCTCTTGCCTGCCCGCGCCTGCGCTGCGCGTTTGCGGTGTGCGTGAGGTTCGTGTGTGCGTGCCGCTGGGCCGTTG
>BOPP01000057.1:7115319-7127774 GCA_017312745.1 Gryllus bimaculatus | reverse complement strand
TCGCGATAGCCCACGCGCCCTGTCCTCGCGTGGGGGCGTGCCGGGCGCGAGTGGGGTGGGGCGCTGCTTGTATCTCCCCGCGTGTTTGCACTGCGCGCCCGTGAAGGGCGCGCCTGTGGCGGAGTGTAGCTGCAGATAGACTAGGGGAAAGTTATGAACAACGCTAGCGGGATCACTGGAGAGATGTGAACTTCTCCAAACGATTTTTTTTTGTATTTTTATGCAAATAAGGGGTACACTTGTAAGGCCGCTATGGATAGTGGAGTGATTATGGAATTTTAATATTTAAACACATTTGTACGAGATGACTGAGGAAATATTACATTAATAATGCAAGGTCTGCGTCAGGAGTATTGAGACGGGATGCAATTGCTTGGGTGGTGGTACTGGTGGTGGTGGTGGTGGTGGTGGTGGTGGTGTTTCATGTTTTGGTTTAGAGACCATCCTTATACAGTAGTTTCTTGAGCAGACGCAGGGTACAAGTATGCTAGGCAAACTCCGATTTTAGAATTATGCGTGCCTATTTCTTTGGAGTTATTGGTTTGATAAGAACTTAGTTGCGATTTACTACAATTAAAGATGACTTACTACATTACAAACGTTGTAATTAGAATATGGCTTACAATCCAAAAGACGTGGTCATGAGTGGCATGAAAAGGAAATTGAATCGAAATGAGCCTGTTATGTCTTTATTACTTCATGAACGATATAAATTATTTCATTTTTAATTCTTCTTTTTCATTTTTTTAGCTTATTTGCATCCGTGAAGATTTCTTATTGCATTTTGAGAGTGAGAATGTCATGACCCTTTAGTATATGTCCAATTCGCCTATGTGTAGGGCTTACCTCACTGTCATTGCTTCGCGTTTTTTGTCGTGTGTGTGAGGGATTTTCCTTAATCTCTCACGTACGGTGCCGCGAGGAGGTGGCTCCTGTACGGAATGTACGACATTATGTTCAACGACCGCGTTACTTTGAATGGCGCGTTGTCAGAAATGACAGAGACGTTAGTAGTTGCGCGATGGATTAGCTCAGTCAGCGTTTATGTCAAGCACGACTATCAATTGGTATCGAAATAGTGTTTACAGGGGTTGGTCATCATCTTTTTCATGTTATCTGTTACGTTAGAGAGGTTGGCTACTAGGCGGGGTGATGTAATGCTCTTATTCTAGGTCAATTTCCCACATTCAATGTGTATTAAACATTTTAAGGAAATGCTATTTTATGTATAGAATGTCGTGTGTATCGAATAAAGCCGTACGCATATAAATGTTCAGGGCGTTAAGTTACGCCAATCGCAAGTAATCCGACCCTAGGCTTGGATTTTTGAGGTATTTCTTAAAGTGTCATACAGAAAATACACACTCGTATTTGGCTTTCAAACGGGATGATACAATCAATGAAAAATCTTAGAATTTTGCAATGCCTCTCTCATTTCTAGCGATTCCACATTTATTATTATATTGTTTTACATGTTTTTCGACAAAGTGATTTGCGGTAATGTCAGTTTTAAGATGTATCCTTCCGGTTCCCATCGATATCATTGTGTGTGGCTGTTTTATATTTTAAGATTAATATCCATCGTGTCACCTATTTTTGTATACAATTATATTTTAACTTTAATTGCGGAGCGAGTTCAGCGAATGTTAGCGTTTCCAAAGTTATTCCCAAGAATAACTAATTTTAATTTTTTATCGTTTTGTCTTATTGCCAGGGTGTTGTTTCTACACCACTTACAGCATTTTCTTTCGTTGCAATAATTATTCTCGTCCGTTAAATCAGATTTTTCGCATCAAGACATTGGAGATATAGGACTCCTTATATTCAGTCTCAACATCCTCAGCGGCCATTACGCAGTGCATCTCCCAGCGGCAACACATGTCTGACCATTTGGAGGTTAGCATCGGCCGCGACGGAAAGGCCAAATGGGATGTGCATGACCTCGGCACCACGAAAATTCGCTTAGAATATAAATCGCTCATCCGAATCTGAATTCGGCTCATCCATCAGTACAATAATTTCATCTCCAGACCAACAGGGACCTTAAAGTGCGAGTACGAACCACCTTCATGCAAAATGTGTAGGACCAATGTAATACAAGTGTTCTGTTCCATTTTTTATCACTTCATTGGAAATCCCACACTTGCACTTAGGAGACTGAATATCTTTCCAGTACTATCAGCGAAGTAATAAAGTTTGTTCGTAAAGTCGTAAGTGTGTTTGTAATGTTCGTAATGTCGTAACTATTGTAAGCAGAAATAACAGCAATGAAGTTTTGGCATTGAAGTATGTGTTTTCAGTTTAAGTATGTCAACATTTTGTTTCTTCGCGTTCCAAAAACTCCTCTCGTAGACCTTGAGTAGGTGATCATCTAATGTCTCTCGCGATAAGACGTGCAGAAAATGCAGACGTTTGCATGAAAATGACTCACTGTTCCGGGGACGAGCGATTTAAACCGTAAGCATATTTTCGTGAGATTCTGCGCGTTCGAGGCCACTCCCGTCGTCTGTAAGTATTGCCCCCCCCCCCTGTTGAGACGGCACTCGCTCGGGAGATCGGCCCGGAGGCGAGAGCGAGCCACGGGCGCCCGGGAGGCCGTGCCCACGCGGAGAGCGCTCCGGGGCTTTGCACGCGAACTTCCCTAATTACCGGAGACGCGCGCAACTTGGCTCCCGGAGCTCTCGTCTCCCGAAGCGCGTCGCGCCGCGTCGGAGAAATCGCGTGAGCTGCAGGTTTGTGTATGAAGAACACTTTTTTCCGGAACGAGGTCTCGGGGTGGTATGCTGGTTTCGTGACTCACGTGTGCGGGCTATGGGGCCGGTCGATTCGAAATTGAATTGCATCCTATGATTGTACCGCGTGAAAGGAAATAACCAGCGTGTTGTGTCAATCCGTTAAATCTCAGCAGAATGGGGCAGCTGGATTGAGATTGATATTGGAATGTGGTCCAGAACGTAACGTAGTATTAATTTAAGTAATTAATGTACATTGAATCATTTATTATTATTATTATTATTATATTATTATTATTATATTTATAATAATGTTATTAATAATAATAAAAACATCCAGAATACATTAATCAAAAGAAAACACCGTATTCTTTGACCTGAAAAAACCTTTGATAAGACCAAGCGATATAACATTCTGAGACAACTCTATAACTGGCGAAACTCTAAAACTGGCTACAATTAAGACGAAATTTACCCAAATTCATATCCATGATTTTTAGTACCGGATCTTTCCAAGTTCTCGTTGGGAAGTCCATCTCAGAAAGCTAGAGAATGCTGTACTGCTCTCCATTGAGTGGTACGCTCTTTATCTTAGCGATCAACAATATATATGACGGTATCGAAGCATAAATTGGAAAATGTATGTATGTAGATGATATTGTCATATTTTATTCAGCGAAATAACCGGCAATGATCAAATTCAAAATGCAAAAATACATCAGAAAAATAGTATAGAACGTGAAAAAAAATTGATTTCTCGTTTTCAGCTACCAAAAACAAATGCGTTCACTTGTATAGAAAACGAAAAAGATCCTGAGATCCAGATCTGGCACTAAATCATATTCAACTGACGTACTTGGCACACTTACTTGGTTCGATTTTTGACTGTCATTTAACCTGAAAACATCATCTAGAATATACCTTGTCTAGATGCAGAACAATTCAGAACGTTATCAGAGGCATTTCCCATGTAAATTAGAGAGCAGAGAGAGACATCCTTACTTCGCTTGTACAAATCCATGGTGAGTTCTAAAATAGATTATGAATGTGCAGTGTACTTTTCAGACAGAAAGTCAAGCTTAAGAAATTTATATTCCGTTTACAATGCAGGTCTTCCTTATGCATCTGAGGCGTTTCGCACTAGTTCTTCCTTAAGCCTGTATTATGAAACCTGTACTATGTCGCGACATCACAAACGACAAACATTACTGCTTAACTATAGAAGAAAAATGCTGCCACTACCGAAAAACTTAAGCCTTTCATTGATGACTCGACCTAAATTGGCAAAGATTTGCGATCGAAGACCTTCAGCTACTCGTCCAGCCAACATCCGCCCAATCGAGATAGCCAAATACTGCAACATCATTCTACTAACAGTCATGAAACATTAACCATATGAAATTCCAGATTAGATGCTGAAAATGGCAGAAGTTAGACTCTATACTACCAGTGTAAAGAGAAACGAATGCCTTCCCATATATTTAAAGGTCATATTTCGATCAATTCTCGAAGAATGCATGGCAAGTCACGCAAATCATCTAGACAGATGGTTCAGAAACGAAATATGGAGCAGCAAGCGCATTTGTAACTGAAGACCAAAACTTAGACACTTCCACCAGAAGCAAGTGTGTACACTACCGAATTGTATGCAGTTTTGCAATCTTTGTGACACTGTAAAACTCTCAAATCAAGAAAATTCGTCATCTGCACAGACTCTCTAAGTCTTCTCACTGCAATAGACACACGCCAAACTGTAGATCTACAACTAGAAATGATTCTTATATCATGCCATAAATTAGAGCAGCGAGGAGCTTCAGATACGTTCATGTGGTGCCGTGGATACATGGGGATTCCAGGCAATGAAGAAGCCGATTCTGCAGCAAGAAACGCCGTAAACAATCAATTAGAAATGGAAATTGAACTACGACCATAAGATGCAAGAAATGCTGCTCGGAAGTGCATCCTCACAGCATGGTGGACCACGTGGAACAGCCTTCCAACGAAACTAAACCCAATTAAGCAGAACATCAGTAAATGGTCACTAAATGTCAGCTACCTTCGACGAGAACAAGTGTGCATAACTGGAATAGACCATGCAAGTATAACTGTTTCGTACAAGCTAAGAAATGAAGAACAACCCATCTGCAGCTCCGGAAGAGTAAGAAATAAATAAAACGTATTTAATGAATAAAATCCTGATTATACAAGTATCATTCAAAATCTTTCTTATTATGGTCACACTACAAAGAATCTAAGATCTGGCTGTTGGTCGGATTTCGCGACGTTGAGTATATGATACTACAAAAAAAGATAATGTGTGCTATTGGCTGATAGTGGGATAATCTCGATACTCGGTTCCTGGTTTGTTAAAAATAACGTCTGTTTCCGTGCTAAACCACTGGCGTGTCCGTCATTAAGACATCTGTAGGGCCACTGCTTGTCAAATTAGAAGTTTTTCCTCTTTCACAAAGGCGTTCCTCAAGGTTCAATTCAGTGGCAGCTAACTCCATTCCCAGGCGCCGCTATAGGGCATTCCAATCGCAGACTCACGTTGAGTGAATCGTCCCAGTAAGCAACACCAGTCACAAATGCATAAAATATGACGTTTTCCAGCGGCGATTTTAACCGCCGATACCGTGCACTAGTGCCTTTTTCCTTATGCGCGCGTATTCGCCGGGAGTTTATACAGCCTGAGCACATTACTCGGCGTCGCCGCGGGCGCGTCGGCCGCCTTTCATCTCGAAGCGACGAAGTCGACTGCGAAAGGCGGTCGACCGCGGCGGGTCGATCGCTGCCGAAGGAAGCAAACAAGAAAGCGGCTGATGGGAAGGCGTCTTCTTTGCGCACACTTATCGACTTAACGCGGTGCTCTGAACTGCCCGCAGATACCATCTCGGAAACGAGCGAAAACTGGGCACTTCATTTTTGATGCTTGATGTTTCGGAGACGCGGTTTTTTTTGGTACTTACGAGATTGATTATGAAAAATTAAAAGAATGTAATTTTGGAAATCAAAATTTCAAATTCATTCATGTATTTTGATAGAAAATAGTATTGTAAAATTTGTGAATGGAAGACGAAAACAGAGGTAGTTTATTGCTTTTTGTATGGTCGGTTTGAAGACTAGGGCATTATTTACATTTTACAGTTTTACATTACTATTACCTCACAATTTCCAATGTTTTATTAAATATTGAATTATATTATATTAAGGTATATTATTAAAACATATTCAATTAAGTAATCTTATTAATTTAGTTGTGCCATGCTCTTTTCCTATGGTATCAAATAATTTTTTTATAATGTCAGGTTATTCTGTTTTTGAAATAATCATAAACGTTGTCATTGCCAACAATAGTGTTGGTGCTATTGTTGGCAATGACGTTTATAATTATTTCATGAAAAATGCACACGATAACGCACCACAACACCTATATTCTGTTTTTGCATGTTGTTTGACGAAAATAATTGAAACGCTCATTTTTACTTTGGAAAGTGAAAAAGTTGTTACCTGCTGAAATAGTTATTCGCAAATGGGTGCCATGTTGAATAGTGTTGATTAGTTTGTATAAACAAGAGTATCAAAATGACGCATTCTCCTGTATTTGCTTGATTAACACATTGACTCGCGCTCTGTTCAGGACTGCATAATCATGTTGAAACATCCTGTGTTGAGCAGTATGACCTCAATACGCCTTGATGAATGAGCGATGGTTAGCGTGTCGGGGAGGTCTACTGTTTCGCAGGCACCCTGCTTGGTGAACTACAGTGTTCTCAAAATGCTGACGATGCCATCGTCACTATCAACAACCACATCGAACCGCCGTCATTGCTTGCGTGCCGTCGCCTTCTTCGCTGCCAATGCAGTAGTCATTCACGTTAATGCTGTTGTTGGTACCCCTCCCCCACCGTTCCGGCCCACAGTTCTTGTAATATCTGCAATTACATTCTCAGAGATCTGTTACGTGCCCTAATCATAGCCTATTGTAACCATCGCATGTTGTCATCCGCTGGAATTGCCTATATTTATGTTGTTTCTCAGATTTGTGACTGCCGAGTCTCAGACCATTTTGGGTTGAGCTATCTTTCACGTTAGAGCGCAATTTGGAATCAAAGAAGAAAGGTAATGATCACTGAATATTTGTGTATACCTGAAAGGATACAAATGCTGCAAGCCCTCATGAGTCGTAGAATAGTATTAACGTCGAAAGTAATCGTCGGAACAGCGGCTCCTCATCACCTGAAAATGGAGTTGTTAATATTTAGTAAACGAACATTGCATCTGGATTTTTTTGTAATATTTATTCATTGTTTCTCGATTATTATCATCGTCGTCGTTGATAGCATTGTTACTTCAGGGAAATAGCCTCTCTAGGGACGCCATTTCGAAATCTTGCAACCCGTTCTCACGGGTTCTGATCCATTACCTCTCGGAGACGAAACAGCAGCATTATATAAGGAGGTTGATCGTGATTAAGAAAATGTGGAAAAAGGACAGATGAAATAAAAAAAACGAAGCGTAAAACTTCAAAGGTATGTAGGTTGTAATGAGCGTGATGAAAGGAAATGCAGATAAACGCAAGTACGCCATAAACACTGGTTGCTCATCCAACGTTTTCTGAACTACCAGCATTCAGAGCCCAACACTGAAAGAAATACGGCCAGAACACTGTTGTGTGGGTCATCAGTCCGCCCACAACTCCGATAGCTTCCTTTGGTTCGTCGGCCACCTGCCGATTCCGCAGCCGCTGCCGCCGTCGCGTCGTGTAAACCTTGGCGTTCCCCCCCACCCAGGAGCGGCCCCGCCCACCGCGCTCGCCCAGCAACTGCGGGGGCGGGGGAAGGGGTGACCCTAGCCTGCGCTATGAAAAAATGATTTCCCGGCGGCGCGGCGCGCTGTTTTATTCAGCGCATAAATTGCCGCGCACACGCTACATGCATGGTCAGGCTATGCTAATTCATTTATCAAACTGTAGATAGCGCGCGCCGCTTCGAGGACCTTGCGTGCGAGGACTCGCGCGTGCCCGCGTCTCGAATGAGGGCGGAGACGGACGCGGGCCGGTTCGGTGGGGGCGGGGAGCGGGCACGGCGCGCTGCCATCTTGGAAACGGCTCTGTTGTTTACCCTTGGTGACCCCTTTTGCGCTGAAGTGTTGGAGCTGCAAATACAAACAAGTTACAAATAAAAGGAGACAAATATTTGAAGCGTGTAGTGAAAACTTCATGATTGATGTCAAACAGACAAATACACGAAGAACGCGGTGTAATTAAAGAAAAGAAGAAATTAAAGAAATAAATCTTAAATGTTTTAGATCCTCCTTAATTCTGTCACCGTGCTGAAATTCTGCTAACTGCTCGGTTCCTTTCCCCCAAAAAGTGAATTACAACCCCCTTCTTGTCTATGTAGCTGTTTATCTTACTAGGAATAATCCTCGTAATGATTAATTATAGTTCATAGAGGTACCTTCGTGTGTCCTTCCAAAATGTAACAACATTAAAAAAAATATTGCAAATTAAAAATCGTTGAACTGGAAGAGGGGTCATCAAAAGAAATAAAGATAATTATTGCAAAAAAAGTTCGATTCGTGCTAACACGAAATTAGAGGAGGTGCATAAGACGACACAGAAAATGAAGAATGGGCACTTACGTTTTGTGTAAAGAGTTGTAGTGAGCCGCAGATACGAGGTGTTAAGAGGAGAAAAGGGTTGAGAAATGTTGTAACCGGTCTGTTTATGGTTGAAAATAATACTGGTGATTGTGTCTCCACTATAGGCTAGGCTGCCAGTTACATCCTGTCGTCTGCTTATCATAGATCTTTTATACTAGAGTAATCCGGGGAACACTTGGCTTTGGAGAAATATACCTAACCCTTAAAGAAATCTGGCCCTGATTTAACTACTTCGTAGCTTCGTCATGACTCCTCTTAGTACAGGTTTGCACGATTTAGCACATTTGTGTGAAAAAGTAAGGTTAATGCCCGTGGTGCGTAGCTCTATCTGATTTCATCTGAAACGACACTGTTGCATGGTTGTTTTTTTTGTTCTCGTTGAAAGTTGTATTTTATGGATGAATTCTTTGTAAGCTCTTATCTGATAGGACTCGGATACACGTGTACGTCTATCGCGATATAACTCGTAAACGATACCTCTGTTTTAGTCTTCTCACACGAGGGCAACAAATGGTGTGTTGGTGGGAATTCTACTTGTGTTCTTCGACCTGTGAAGTACATATGTATAAATTTCCAAGAACCTTCGGAAAATCTAGAATCAGTGGACCTGGTTTCTTCGTAATCACATACATTTGTACCTTTTACGCTCTTATCTAGACCGTTTGAGGATGGAATTCTTGCTCTATAATTTGCATTTGATTACCACCCATTACTGAAAAGGGAAGGGCATCTAATTTACTTGCATTAAAACTGACTATCTAAATTTCCCCTCCGAATGAATGATAGAGAAAGCCTATAATTCTCTTTTCTATTTACTAAGAAGAATAAACATAGTTTTTCTTTCGTACTTTACACATGTGAATCTCACTTAACAATATTTTTAAGTATCTATTTAGGTATAGATTTCACACTTTTCTGTCATTTTTCCTTTTGGATCCGTTTGGTGATTTTTCTTTCCATTTTTGATTTGTAAGACATTAAAAAGTGTATTAATAATGAAGAATCTTAGTTGTTGCTTTGTATTTGTACACACCACGGAGTGAGTCGTGCTGTCGAAGGATGTATGACGTGATTTTAAACGCTATTTACCATTTATGAAAAGAAAAGAATACTTGCATCACTTTGATTAAGAATACCTCCCCCTCGTCATGTAGAAAACCAGGCAGTAAAGTGATGAGTTTTAAAGTTGTTTCATATAATCACAAGTGACAAGGACTTAATCGTTTAGTTTTAAGAAATAATCGTTTTGTAGACTAGCTAATAAACTAGTAATGAGCTAAATTGTACTTGCTTAAATAATACGTGAATAAGGGTGGTGTGGCGGGGAGGAGAGACGGGTGGCGGTGAAGAGAGAGGCGTGGTCCGAAGGGGAGGGGCGTGGTGGGGAGGACAGGGTGGGAAGTGGCAGGGATAAGGGTTGCGTGTCGGGAATAAAAGGGACAGCACTGGGATAGGAGGGGTGTGGCGGGTTGGAGAGGGGCGTGGTTGGGAGGAGGGCGGGCTTGGCGGCTAGGAAAGGGTATGGTGGGGATGAGAGGGTCGTGACTGGTATGAGAGGGGCGGGTTGTGTCCAAGAGAGGAGGGGACGTAGAGATGGGAATTGTTTGGGCAAGAAGCTCTACGAGAAGAGATCATAGGAACTGAGGTTTGCAGGGTCGCGGAATGCAGGTTGAAGGTCGCGAGGGATCGTGGGGATTGCAAGAAGGGCGGCGAGGATTTCAGGGGTTAGAGGGGGATGCAGGTGTTTGGAAGGGATGCAGCGTCACGAGGATGCAGGGGCGCGGGCCTGCAGTGGTCGCGGGGGATGCAGGGTTTCGTTTGGAAGGAGAGACCCTGAGACCGAACGAGCCTTTGCAAGCAGGATATTTTTAAAATGTGTTAGAGGAGGGCTACAGCAGATGGAGCGGCAAAGGGACGTTGGGGGACGGGGCAAGGGTGGGGCCGCCGGGGGGCACGGTGGGGGGGGGGGGGCGGCTGGGCGCGGGCGAAGCGGTCGCCAACGCGGCACAATGGCGCCCCTGAAATTGGAAGCTGCAAGTGAAATGGAGTTTTTAAATTAACCGGGGCGGGGGGCTATTTGGATCCGCGCGGCGCGCGGGAGTGGCGGCTGGGCGGGGTGGCAGGTCCAAAGGGGCCCCTTCGGGGACGGGCCGGTCCTTTTCGGACGGCGCGCCGGCCCCCGGCCCCGGCCGCCGACACCGGCCCCAGACCCAGACCCAACGCCAGACGCAGAGTCGCCAGAACCCTGACCCATTGACCGTCCCCAGACCGACGTCCCGCAGACCAAAAGCAGACCCAGAAACCAGACCAGACCCAGACATTAGACAAACCCGACCCTAAACCCCAGACCCAGACCAGACCCAGACCCAACCCGTCCAGAACCAGACCAGAACGCAGGTCCAGACGCCAGAGCCGAGACAGACCGCAGACCCGCGTTTCCGCAGACTCCAGACCAGATCCGAGGCTCGGGTTTTGGGTTCGGGCGGCGGGCGGTTGGCAGAGGGGGCGTGGCTGGTGGCCGATTGGCGGCGCGGAGGTGCCGGGCCGCGTTTGCGCTGACGGCCACACCGGGGCCCGTCACGCGCGAAGCACGTTGAGTAAAAAATGGTTGATCTGTCCGATTTATATTCCATTTTGCATATTAGCAAATTGCAGAGTATATTTGTTATTGATAGAATTGATTGCCTTAAATTTTTACGTGGTGGCGAGACTAGGGCCATTAGGCACGCTCTTTCGTGTGACCACGCAAATTTCGCAAAGCTCCTTTTCAACGCAACTATAGACGAGAAAAGGAGGTATTTCTTGGGGCGACGAAACAGGCGATTTAAATTTTAGGTCAGAGGCGCCATGTAGACATAGATTGATATTTTTACCTGCAAGGGGTAAATTCTACTACATGGGGGACAGCCGGCTTTACTTCCCATCCGAAGGAGGGTAGAAGAATATTTTTGCCCCTAAAAATCACACGGCTTTTCGGTCCGGTTTGAATTGCGAAACTTGAGATAACAGACCGATACGCTAACGCATTACACATCGCCTGCACTGATTGTAGTTGTGACAATTTCAATGGTATTTATGCGCTCAAACATTTTTATAAAGCTCGAGTCTTGCGGGAACCTATACTTTCGACAAGCTCGGTTCGCGCGAAACCGGAAGGGACTCGGGCTGAATGTAGCACAGTCGTGTTATTTATTCAGGATCTAACTATTTGCAATTGTTAGAGAAATCATGATAATTTTGTTTAACGCGCTGGCTGTCAGAAATATATCAGGCTTTCTGTCTTTGGCGTTGTGATTATTTTGTATAACAAGATGCCATTTTTTACTTAATTTTTCACATATATTCACTTTCTTCTCTAAATGCATTCTTGATGAGATAGTAAGGATGTATAAAATGTGAAGCGCAAGTAGAAGAATGTGTTGTTGGGGAAATACTGTTTTATTTAACAGGTTTAAAATTTTCGTACTGGAATGTTACGAATAGCTGTGCAACATAATTTAAGATTTATATTGGTCGTAAATGATTAAATGCGCTTTAAGAATGTGATGAGTAGTATGCTACATTATCTTCTTTATTGTTCAGAAGTTATCTAATTATTTCATTGTTACTTTTCTTAGTAGTTTTACAGTCGTGCAGTGCATTGAAGCTTCAAGAATTTCGGCGTCTGAAGAAGCTTACTAAAGAGGACGCGTGCTCATTGGCTTTGTCTGTGTTTTTGGCACGCGACTCTAATCGCGAACGAACTGTCTGAGCTTTTCGTCAGCGCAGCGCGAAAGGTCGCGATTTCTTGCTTGTTTGCTACCTAACGTTGATCGTGGCTGCACTGCGGGCTTTTGAGGCGATAATTTTTGAATTTGCCACGGCGGCGGACCGCCGACGGCGGGCGGGCGCCGAGAGCGGGATTTTGGGCTTTGGAGTTTCACCATCGGGGCGGCTTTTCGACATCGCGAAGCTTGCTGCATTTTGGGTAAAGGCTGATTATCCGAGATAGTTGGCGCTTTGTAATATGATCGTGTTATTTTCCACAGCAAGCCGTGAGCGGTGTGATAATCACGT
>BOPP01000057.1:7078887-7092898 GCA_017312745.1 Gryllus bimaculatus | reverse complement strand
GGGCGGGGCGGGGCGGGGGCGGGCGGGCGCGTCAGCTTCGGCCGTCCGTGACCTGTGACCTTCATCGGCCGTGCTCCGCCTGCAGATTCGACGGCAACGAGCACGCCGCGGCTCCCGCCCACCGCCCACGCGCGTCCGCCCGGGGGCCCCGCACGGGTGCCGGGGCGCTCGTAATACAATCGCGCTCCGCCGCCGCGCCCCCGCGCACTTGCCACCTTCGCCGCGCCGCTGCGGCCTCGGGCTTGCTCGACGGGGGCACTCTGTGTTCGCAGATCAAACCGCCCCCGAACCCCTTGGCGCTGAGCGGATAGGTTTTATACTACAGACGTCTCAGCGGCTTTCTAGAACCGGCTCTGTGGAGAACGCACGACATTTCTTTCCCCGCATTCCATCAGCATCCACACTCTTTCTGCTAACTCTATGGGTCAAAAATTCATATTTCCCAACAGAAATTTTCAAATCAGAGATATCAGCAAAGGAATATCGCTGTTATTTTATAGCATTTTCATCAGCTAAATGTTATTAATGCCTATGTGCTTCTCACAGCGCGATTTGGCGATTGTACGTCTCCTTTAAAAATAGATAATTCTATCGACAATATAAATAAACACACTAGACACTATTTGATTGCTTTTTTTTGAAAAATGAATAACTTTGAAACTAATTTCTTTCATGACGTTAAATGATATTATTTCTCGTTAAAGTTGGTCTCTCCGGTTTCAGCTTGAATGAACTTGCCAAATTGAAGTTTTGGATAATACAATGCACGCAAAATGAAATAGACCCATTTTTTATATTTCCGATTACAACAGGTCATAACGCAATTTAAGCCACATAAACATCAAAATAGATGGCAACCATTGCCAGATAACACAATTAGGTAACCCCTCCGCGGTCCGCGCCAAAAGATCGCTCTTGATGGGAACAGAATTCATATTGATTGCGCCCTACTCACCATAGCACATTGTGTGATTGCCTTTGTAGCAGAGTCGCCCCAAACGCGAATATGCTTGTTACGAATTAGGTTAATGACGCGCGCCGCGAGTGTATTCCTTTCAAGTCAACAAACAACAATAATTCACCAAAACACAATGATGCAGTTGAGCCAGCTTCAACGCTAATTTTGACTGGTCACATTGTTCGTGAACATGCCCACACTAGAGTCAAGTTGCCAAACAATTTAGCGCATCTGTATTTTTCAAATTATTTTGAAAGTGTTCCTAAATTTAAATGCTTTAGTGAAAATCATACGAAAGTAACAGAAAACATATATTACCTGGATGCTGATATCCTGTGATGAATATAAATAATATTTTACTTTATTAATACATGAATGTGGTAATAAGGATGTTTTAACTTAGCCAATAGAGAAAAATAAATACTATATCTATTTTACAAAATTATAAAACTTTGTCATACAATAGATGGAAACTGAATATGGAAAGTTTGAAATAGGTAATATATTATATATTTACAGCTAATTATCAGTGTAAATGGTACAGTAATTAGAAAGATTACAATATGCTGAAATGGTAAAACGAGGAGTTCTTTCCCGAGTGATTGAAGCCTGCCTCGCGAAGACAGGACCACGAGCGGACTCCGGGGTCTGCCTTCAAAAGGGCGCTTCTGTTCGCGACCAAGCGTCGTCATTCAGAGGAGCCATGCTCCCGATCACAACCATTGTCCATAACGATTTACTTGTGATCTTTCTACGAGAACATCTTCCATTCGATACATATTTATAATTCCATTAATTTTCCAGCACCATATTAAGCAATAAATTACTCGTTGATTTCGACCTTCCAGAGCACTGATCAGATCACGAACTTTTTCATTATTGGGGATAAATGAAGAATCAAGAGGTACCACGAACTCTGTCCCGGAGTAGCTGCCCACGCTCTATTGAACATACCCGAGTATATCTCGCACGATATCTTCAAATGCAAAAATCAGAACATGTAATCATACAAAGAAATGCCAGTTCAGCCGATGAACGGACTTTAAGCATTTTTTTTTTTCTAAAAAAAAAGCAATACGGGCGGAGAAAAATCTACATTTCATCATCGGCTCTTGAACAGAACGTCACCTGAACGAGCGACCTCGGCAGGCACGCAAATTATCGATTTTCGCGCGTCGATATTTGTTGCGCTGTAGTAACTAGTTCAAGACCATTGAGGTTTTAAAAGGAAATCTCTTCCATTTCCCCATGAAATAATAAAGCCATAACCCATTATCTTAGAGAATAACCATTCTTCATCTAACATCCTACTGCACAAATAAGTAGCCCAGAAAAAAATTCTCTGAATCACAAAACTCATCATGTGTTAATCAGTACCTTCCAAGGCGAAGAGAGACTCGAACGTGATGCAAAAATTGAAGCGAGAAAGAAAACGGATTCTCGGAAGGAAGGTGTAGAGAGAAGGGGCGTCGGAGCCTCACGGTCGCCAGCAAACAAATCCCTCGCCTGCGGCCCACGTGCAGTCGGCTGGCGCCGGTCGGCGCGGGCGGCCGCTGCGAGGGCGTGACTGCACCGCGACGGTGGTCGCGCTGCGGCGGGCTTTTCGCCCTTCTTTTTATTGTTCATTTTCTTTTCTCGTAAAAAACGTGAATACCGCAACGAAAAGTGCGCATCTGTCGGATGTGCTGTCCGCGGTCGCGTCGGGGGTCGTGGCGGAAGGAGTGGGGGAGGGAGAGAGACGGGAGGGAGGGAGAGAGAGGGAGGTGAGGAGAGAGAGGGAGGAGGAGAGAGGGGAGGGAGGGGAGAGAGGGAGGGAGAGAGAGGGGGGAGAGAGAGAGGGAGGGAGGAGAGAGAGGCAGAGAGGAGGGAGGGAGAGACAGAGAGGGAGGAGGGAGGGAGGGAGAGAGGGCAGAGAGAGAGGCAGAGAGAGAGGGAGAGAGAGGAAAGAGTAGGGAAGAGAGAGGAAAAGAGAGAGAGGGGAGAGAGAGGGAGAGAGAGGCGAAGGAGGGAAGGAGAAGAGAGTGAGAGAGAAGGAGAGAGAGGTAAGAGAGGGAGAAGAGAGGAGAGGAGCAGGGAGAGAGGAGGGAGAGAGAGGGAGAGAGAGGGAGAGAGAGGGAGAGAGAAGGAGAGAGAGGAAGAAGGAGAGAGAGGGGGAGAGGGAGAGAGGGAGATAGAGGGAGAGAGCAGAGTGGGAGAGAGAGGGGGAGAGAGGGGAGAGAGAGGGAGATACAGGGGAGAGAGAGGCACAGAGAGGAGAGGCAGAAAGAGAGAGTAGGCAGCAGAGAGGAGGCAGAGAGAGTAGAGGCAAGAGAGAAGAGGGCAGAGAGAAAGGGCAGAGATGAGAGACAGAGAGATGAGACAGAGAGAGGGGGAAAAGGGACGTGAGAGAGGGGAAGGGAGATGGGGAGACAGGGAAGAACAGAGGGGAAAGGAGGAGAGAGAGAGGGGTGAGAGAGGGGAGAGAGAGACAGTGGTGGCAGGGGTGGAGGTTGGGAGGGGAGTGGGGTCGGGACAAATGCGCACGATCGCGAGCACCCCAAAGTCGTCTGTCCCACTTGCACGTAGCGGACGCACCGTGAATTGAGGGTTAGAGCAACGCCTCTGCGTTTCGCGGGCAGCGTAAGCATAGCGGGTGGGGGGCGAGAGGGCGCTCCTGCGTGGGCGACACACAGAGGGCGTAAAATCGCGACGCCGACGTCGCCTTCGCCCGACCGCCACCGCTGTACACCGAAATCATCCCGCCCCATCACCCCAAGAAACTGTGCGGCATATCCAGCGCTTTACGCTGGGCTTGTTATGATTGCCGCATAAGGTCGGGCAATATATATTAATGCAATAGAAACATATTTATAAACAGCAGGTCGGTTATAAAGGTTTACAATAATGAGCGGCGACAAAAATTCCTGAGGCGTTTAGCTCCGACACCTTTTTGACCCTGAATTCATTAAAAACCAGTTAACGCCCGTGGTAATGTTTATTTTTACCTAATTTTTATTGATTCAGGATCTGACTTACTAATTAACTACATGTTAACGTGTCTTTGTTCTAATTCTTACCTCCGCGTAATTCCCTCTCACTAGCATCATTTCAACTGATTTTCGTTATTTCCCTCCTACCACCACTATCCTTTCGCTCCTGGTAAGATTATGCAGTGCATATTCGAGCTGCGTATCATAGAGACAACGTAAACAGTAACAAATAAATATATTTTGATTAAAATACTTATTTCGTCCCTTTTGTTTTAAAAAATCATTTGATACGCATTCTCATTCGAGCTTCAATGTAAGACCGTTTTAAAGACTGTGATACACTGTCCAACATTTTCTTTATTAGCCACTGGACTCTAGTGCATTTTTTTGTATATTATGAAGCGAAACAACAACAGACGTTAATCGCAACATATAATTTACTCACGCCACAAAACTACAATAATTAATTACTTTGGTCCAATTTTAAGCATATTGTAACAATAGTGTCATGAAATTGTTGAAAGAGTTTAATGTTATAAAAACTCTCATAAATAAACAGTATAAATGATTATAACACCTGTTAAGAAGTACATGACACTTTAATTTCATAAGAGATATTTGATGCAGAAACTTTACTTCGGTAACGGAGGAAATGTCTTCCAATTTTTACATATCCACTTCCCCACAGCCCGAACGTTGTCATGCTCCGTGTCAGTCACAGCCCTCATCTCGGGGCGTCAGCTTGAAAAAGCTGCTTCTTGAAGAACTGGCGCCAGTGGCTTTCAAATCAGCGCCTTCCATCCGCCCGTCTTCTGCTGCAGCCCGGCGGTCCGTCATATTATCGGGTGACAGTTTGCAAGCGCTCCTCTGTGCGGCGGGACACAGGAAAGCTGCGAGAGAAAAATCCGCCTCGAGAGGGCGCTTGCCGGCGAGCGACCATTGCCGCGAAGTCGCGCTTCGGCGAAGACGCGAGCTTCAATTGCCGGATCGGATACTCGGCGAGGGCGCGGCCGCGCGCGACTGGCCTGGAAACCCAACGCGAGAGGCGTTCGCGCATGTTTCGACGTTCCGCGCGGCCCGCGCTGCGAATGTATACGGCGCCAGGGTGGGAACGACCTTTCGAGTCAAGCAAGCAGTCGCAATTGGCGAAAGTAATTCCGTCGTGTCAACTACGAAGTTCCGCTTGCCTAAAGAAGTGCACGTTCGTAATAGCAACGATAGAAACGTGGCTGCCACAGAGGATAGAACATTCATTGTCTATGATGCAGTACACAGAAAATTGAATTCGTCTGTACTGATACTGTTTTTAAATAACTTAACGTAGATGAAATGATATAACTGAGGAGAAAATTAGTTCACAGAGGTGGAAAAATTCAACTCGCATGATCGGAATACGAAGAGTAACATGAAATATGAGAGTGAGGAAAATAAAAAAAAGAATTAGCGGAAATAATCAAACACTACCTACTTATTAGTATATTTGTAAAACGGTACATTACTACTTAACTATGATATTGTAAAGAATGATATTTGAAAAAACATTAGTTCAAGCAACAAACATAACAGATGCATTTGCTCCTGTCGACTAAGCAATATAACACTGTGAATAGTGCCGGATGCACAAGTTTAATACGTTAGAAATGTAACCTTGCAATTATATATTTGACTGCGAATACTGGACGACTGTATGAGACATTATTAAAAATTGGAATTAAAATCTGAGATACAAATAAATAATTCATTTATTTAAACTGAATATCTATTGTTCGAATTTCAATGGCAATGTTAATTGACCCACATTGTGACAATGATCTCAGAAGTCATCGCCAACTTTCGTTACAATAGCTTGTATTGTTCCGAACGCTTTCCCTTTTCTATAGGACCCCTTCACTACTCTGTGATAAAAGCAGCATGGGGAACCTGACGCCGATCTTGCATACAAAATATAACATCTAAGGGCGCTCCGACCGTCATCGCTATGCTGAACAAAAAAGAAGGCAAGTTAAGCGCCAGGGGTTTGATGCCGGGGCATCAAAAACTGATAATCAAATACACAAATGGCAGGTCCCCGGCCGCCGGCGGGCCTTCGCAGGTCAACGTCTACAAAAGCGGAGCCGTCTTCCGGCCGCCGGGCGCACGCAAGGATGGTAAAGGGCGGGCCTGAATTTTCAGTTCGCTGCGGCGCCGCTCACGCGGGGCCAGTCAGCCGCGTCCGCCGGCCGTGATATTTTGCGGGCGGGCGGGCAAAGCCAGCAGCCGCGCGCTGCAGCTCAGGACAGCGATCGGACGCTCGCTCTGTCAGCGGCTGCCGGCCGGCAGCCCCGGGGGCTCAGATTCCGGCAGCGGGCGGGATTTTGACTCTAGCAATTGCGGCTCGCTTCAACTGTGTCGCTGTCTGGGGGAGAATCTTGCTGATCGGGCTGCCCAGTGTACGGTTTTGCCGGTTAGGAAGTACCAACGCAAGTCTTACGCAAATATCGGAGCTAGATGATCCAACGCAGGTCAGATATCCTCCTCCTTCTTCTATGCGTTCTTCTTCTTCTTCTTTGCGTCTTCTTCTTCTTCTTGCGTGCTTCGTGTTGCTTGCTTCTTCGTTTCTTCTTCTTCCTTCGATCTTCTTCTTCTTCTTCGTCTCGTTCTCTCGTCTTGCCTCTTCTTCTTCGCTCTCTCTTTCTTCTTCTTTCGTGCTCTCTGTCGTTCGTCTTCTGTCCGTCTTCTGTCTTCTTTCTTCGTCTTCTTGCTTGTTCTGGTGCTTCGTTTTCGGTCTTTCTTCTTCTTCTTGCTTCACGTCTCTTCTTCTTTAGTTGCTGAGTCTCGGGTCTTCACTTGGTCCCGTCAGCGAGCGTCTTGTCTGTCTATGTGTTCGTTCGGTTCTCTTCTTCTACGTCTATCTTCTCTTCTTCTTGCCTTTTGCTTCTTCCTTTCTTCTCTATCTTCTTCTTCTTTCTTGTCTTTTCTTCTCTCTCGTCTTTCTCTTTTTCTTCTTCTTTTCGTTGCTTTCCTGTTTCTTTTTCTTTTTCTTCTTTTTGCGTCTCCTCTTTCTTTCTGTCTTCTTCATCGGTCTTTCGTACTTCTTCTTCTTCTTCTTCGTCTTCGCTTTCTTCTTCTTCTCTGTTCGTCTTCCTTCCTATTCTTCTTCTTCTTTTTCGTTTCTTTTTCTCCTTCCTTTTCCTCTTCGTCACCTCGCTTACTTCTTCTCTTTTCTTGCTTCCGGGCGCGGGTGGGGCGGGTCTTTTTTCTTTCTTTCTTCCGTGCTTGCTTTCCACTTCTCGTTATTCCCTTTTCCTCTCTCTTCTTCCCTTGCCCTCTCTCGTTTAGGTTCTTTCTTTTTCTTTCCTGTTGCCTTCTTTCCTTTCGGTCTTCTGTCCTTTTCCTTTTCTTCTCCTCCTTTGTTTCCTCCTTCTTCCCTTCTTTCTTCTCTCTTCACCTTTTCTTCTTCTTTTCTTCTTCTCTTTCTTTTTCCTTCCTCTCTCTTACTTGCGGGCGTTGGTCTCCTCCGCTCGGCTCGTTTCTCCTCTTCTTCTTTTCTTACCCCGTTTCTCTGTTGCCCTTCCTCTCTTCTTCCTCTTTCCTCTTTCTCGCCCCGCCCTGCGCTGCCCACACTCGCCGCCGCCGCCATTCGGGATCCCAGGGCCGCCGCAAGTGCCGTCCCGCCCTGCGTTGCGCAGCCCTTCGCACCCACGGCCACACTTCCCTGCCCCTCTGCGCCCGCTTCGGCCTTCTTGTACTCCGCGCCAACGTTCTCTTCATTAGCATACGTCGAATTTCATATAGTGGCCGATGACATTAGGTCAGTGTTACACCTCCTGCTTTATTAAATGAATCTTTTTAACAGTCGTGAGCACATTTCTGAGCCAAAGTTGAGAAGGACGCTCACGATTTTTTCTAAAATTATTTATTTTACAAGACAGGTATAACAATGACCCCATGTAATCGACCACTATAGAAAAATCGTTGTATACCATTCCTATCATAATTTTCGTCCGTTTTTTTTTAAATTTATGAATCCCTTTTTGAATCATTAGTGTTACAACCACAATATTTTTTTTTCGTACAATAGGATAAGCATTGTAGGGACCAGCCAATTACGTGATAGATATTTCATAATTCAATAAAATATCATGTCTTCCTCTACCAAAATATGTAGTACTTTTTTAACGCTGCTGCCTATAGGGATTGTTGTACTGAAACACTTTTGACCAAAACAATATCCCTGGGGCCGTCATAAAAAGTAGTCGCGTGCACACGGGTTGCCACTGAGACACCGTGCAATTGAACTTACTTCCATAGTGGTATAACTCAATTTACTTTCGTCTTCAAATTTTAGAAACCAAGTTATTCTTAATACTTTATTATTTTGTACTGCCAAGTACAGTGTTCTAAATGACGTTTCTCCTGTGTCAAACGGAATTTGAAAAACGTCAACTGAATTAAATGAGAGAAACTCTTGCAGTAAAATGTTCCGTTCCTTTCTTCAAAATTCTATATTCTTTGCAATAAGTCACTTTGTAAATAAGCATTGGAATTCTTGAAGTTCAGTTATTGGAGGACGGCAATCGTAGAGTGGGTGACATATTGTCTGAATGTGGGGAAGGAGAGTCCGATGACGGGAAAGAGCAGGCCCAGTGATGCCCCCGGGATTTCACGAACCTCTGCGATCTGCAGCCAGCTCGGCGGGCGGGCCCGTGCTACAGCGAACACTGCCTGTGCGCCGGCCGCTCCTGCTGGAAGCGTCGGGCCCCGACCGCGTGCCGTGTAGCGACATGGGTGATGGGCGCTGCCACGCCGTTACAACGACGCCGGCCGCCCAACGTGCGAAAACAAAGTAGGCGGTCCATCGACGGTGTTAATCAGGGTGCCTTCCACACGCGGTCACCGGCGCGCGGCTCGTGCAATTAACATTAGATGTAAATCAGCGACGTTAATCCAGCTTGTGGGTTCTCCCAATGTCCCTCAGTGTTACTGGGAAATTAGGTTTGGAAATCATTATTGTGCGGTTGGAGGGCGATAAACCGTTAATATTTTCATAAAAGTAAAGCAAGTCTATTAAAGACACGTCAATGTTGCATTAATTCAATTAAAATACATTTTAAATTGTAAATACAATGATCTCACGAATATAATTATAAAATAATAAAATTACAAATGATATTAAAATCATTTTTAATAATTCAGTTGACCACAAAACGGGCGGGAAAATGTAAAAGAAAATTCATCTAACAAAACAGTACAAAACAGTATTGAGCACAGCACAAATATGCAGCACAAAAACTAGTGATGCTGCTAAGTGGCATACAAGTTCTCCTACTAGTTACTTCTCTATTCTCTTGAGTTCCGGTTTGCTTTTGTCACACACTCACTCCCCTTGCATTTCGCTTTTGTCTCACCTTTTTCCCAGCTACCACCTCTTGACACGTAAAAGGCATGTCTTAGCGTCTCGCGGAACCTACCGCTCCTCCTCACAATCTCAAGGAAGAGTTGTCACTAAAACTTCGCAAAGGCCAATTTTGGTTCTGTATCTAAACAATTTTACTCAAAATATCTCTTACACTCATTCCTGTGCTTTGTTCTCAATCTATCAAGTTCCTCAATTACAAACACACCTCACACACAGTTGCCTTTCAAGCCAAGGAATTATGGAAATATTAAGATAAAGATGTAATACACGAATACTCCCATGGCGCGAACACAATCATACGATGTCTTAGGAGGGTTTCGAACCCTCGGCCTTCATGTCCTCGTACTTGTGCTCACTTACCACAAGCCCCGGTCTCAAGAGGCCGAATTACTTGATCGTACAATTTGTAAAGGCATTACGGTTTGAAACAAATTAATTTGCTAATTATAACAATACAACTAAAATTAATGGGTTTATTTATATGGGACCTTTAATATGCTTTGCAGAATATAATCTATCTGGTTGATTTAAAAATCTTTAATTTTCCTGGTAACAATGCAAACAAAGTTAATTTCGAGCATTAAAATCTCTTAACATCACACTCCATGAAGATGAATTTTCTCAAAATTAACTAACTTCACAGATAACGTAAATCATATTATTAACAGACGAATCAATTTACATAATGGCTAGTTTACTTTCATGTAATGATTATATTGAAATTGTGTTTAATGAAATAACATGTTCATTTATAAACATTTTCTCCGTTTTGTGCTTCTTTAATAGTATAATTGAAATACGGCATTAAGAATAGCAAAACTGCTTCAACATGCAATTTTTTTCGCAAATTTGGAGATGGTTTCGAGAAAATTACGTTTGAGCATTCTCACAATGCGCAAATTTGAGCTCATTTACCAAGAAAAGCTTTTACTTCTCGAAAAACTTTGAATCGAATCATTTCTGGGAAAATTTTGAAAACATCCCAGGGGCTTCATAGGATGTACCCCAATACTACGTATGTATAGGAGAAATGAATTAAGAATCCAGCGAAAACTATTTTTCCATTCAGTTTCAAATTAGTTAACTTTTGTTAATATGACCATGTACAGGAAATAATAGTACCTTAATCGCACAGACAATACACACATAAACTCCCTGCCTTAATGACAGGCAAATCGAAGAGGCATTTTCTAATCTAGCTGGGAGCTGTTTGGAATTGAACAGAGTCCGGCTGATAAGCATCGACCGATAGTCTGCGGTGGCCCGGAGTTTCTCATCGATTTTCGATTTCAATTTAGTTCACATTCGAGGGGCGGACCTGAGGTTATTTTACTCCAAGTTACCGCGGGCAGTGGGCAGACCGCCTCTCGGGTATTCACCGACTTAAAGGTCAGCGCTGTATTCATGGTACACGTCACCTAAGGCCTTGCTTGTATTTTCCTTTAACAACATTAATTTGACCAACTCTACTAATGTCTGCATGGACTGGTAAGAACTTTTCATGGAAAATGTTAATTGTTATTACGAAGAGAAATGGTACGGCTAGAGTAGAATTCTTTTGTTTAAATAAGAATGTATGTTAACTTTACATTTCTTAATGAGTCTCGAGTAGCACTGTAATTAATGGGCACAATCGTAATTAAGCAGGAACTCTACTATGACGATGTAAAAATCAATTGTCTAATTTAGGTGCTATACGTCTATCAGTGTCAGTTAACTTTTTCTGAATGGTTTGTTTGCCCAATATCTTACTCAAGTTAATTGGTAGAAGAATAATTAATTCAATAAGTATTTGCTTCCTCATAATCGTGTGTCTTTTCAGATTTCGGGGTATTCTTTTTGTTACTATTAATGATAGTTGATGATTGAATATTGAAGATTATTAGCAGACTTACTCATTTTAAAAGTTAAATTCAATGTTTAGAACTTTTCAAATGATCACAAGTGACTGGTAATTACGGACGTCTATAAAACATGTAAGTGAAAGAAAAGAACTTGCACTTGCAAAATCTCTGTTTGTATTGCGCGTATCTCCATGTTCTAGATTTACACTGGGCGTTGAATGCCTCACAACAAAGTTCCGTTCGTCGAAGCGAGATTCCGCAAAGTGCGAGTAACGAGTCGTCTGAAAACTTCGTTTCCCTGGCGATGGAGGGCACGCGCGCTCTGTATGGTCTCAGGCAGGGGCTGCCGAGGCAACCCGCTCGTCCGGCGCGCGCTGCGGGAAGCGGGCAGGGGAGGTCCCGGCGCTGCTGTTGCAACTCCATGCGCTGTGCTGCCCGGCGCAAACGCACTGAATTACGAGGCGGCCTCTCGCTTAAACTCGCGCGCGGACACGAAACACCACTACTCAGCGGCAGCCCGCGCCGCATAAACTCGCGCTTGAACTTCCAGCGAAACCGCACTTGCACCTGATCTGCGTGCCGGCCGGGGCGCGCCCGCTGTTTTGCATGGCGACGCTGCCAGGCGGGTCGGGACGGGACGGGACGAATTTGTTCGCGGTCGGCGTGTGTTGTTGGCAATGGCGGGAGACAGCAGGGCACTTGGTTTTAGAAAAAAGATGTCTCGCTTAGTCTGCTGAATTTACCTCTAAATTCTTTAGCGTATAAAGTATCACAACATTTGAAAACAACTTAGCAAAAGGAAAAGCACGTTAAAGAAGCAAAAACAGAGAAGGGAAGGAAAATCACTTCCTCTTCACTGAACGCAACTGCACATTTTCTGAAATTTATCTCTAGACTACACAATGCATTTATCGCCTATTTCTGTTTACGTCACTTTCACTCACTTTTTCATCCTATTACTTGTTCTTAAATTTTCCTAAAACTTCGCATTTTGATGTTTCATTCTGAACATTTTATGTAAAGATAAAGTGGAACAGTTAATTCCAAAAGCATGAGCCGGTAAGCATTTACTTGAACGAAATGTGATTCAAGTTACAACGCAACGTGAAGGTTTGAAAATTTTCTAATTTTCTTGATTGTACTGCTAATACTATTCTTCATTGTATTGATTTCGTCTGTCACTACATAAAACGGTTTTTGGTCAATTTGAGAACGGAGGTCATTCAACATATCTTAATCAGATAAACTTCACGAAACTTCAGTCTTATGCATATTTTTTTAAAAGTTAATGTTATATAAGTGGAGATATTATTCGAAAGATAACTATTGAGTCGTTTAACGCCCTCTTGAGAAATGGTCACATTCTGAAATTTCCAAAACAAATGTATTAAGTTAATTTTATAAAAGTATAGTGTAAAGCTATAGCGAATTATTTTCATATTATCCTCGTATTTATTACTACTTTTTCTTTTTACGGTTTTTCTGTATCTTGAATCACAATTCTGAGTTTTCGTCTTCCTCTCCACAAAGAATAGTGCTGCGGAAGGTATCGTGTAGTGTGTTTCATCCCGTTCTGTATCCGGACGCTTCGCTGGCTTTTACAAGCGGCTCGTTTCGAGTGAGCAGCCGAGCGGCAGAATGACGTCGAGCGCTGTCGCAGAAAGTCTTCCTCGGCCATTTCCTCTCCCTCTCTGCCCCCGCACGTCTTCGCAGCGTTCTTCTCGGGAGATTTTGACCCCACCTTTAGTTCTATCCACTGACGGTCCTTTTTTTCTGACATTGCAGATATTTGAAGATGACATTTGTCTGAAATGGTATTGATCATTCTGCTATGAACGTCCTTTGAGTGCGATTTATTGTCGATTCGTGCCTTAATGTATACGATTTTGACGATTTATTCTATGTTGACGATTTATTCTATGTTGACGATTTATTCTATGTTGACGATTTATTCTATGTTGACGATTTATGATATGTTGACGATTAATGATATGTTGACGATTAATGATATTTTGACGATTAATGATATGTTGACGATTAATGATATGTTGACGATTAATGATATGTTGACGATTAACGATATGTTGACGATTTATACAATGCTGACGATTTATACGATGTTCACGATTTATACGCTATTGACAATTTATACAATATTTTACGATTTATATGATTTTGTCGATTTTAAGTCGTCAATTATACGGCTTTAAATATTATAATGAAATTTATTATTACTCAGGTCTATCCATTGACTCATAGCCGCCGGAAAAATATTATGGCTGAAAAGATACACCGAAAGGACAAAACACTGCCATCAGAAGTCGATTATCGCTAACCTTTAAAATACTTCGTAAACTAATTGTGCACAGACATTAACGTGACGCATTCTCCTCCAAGAATTCATCCTCAGCGCTAAATTTACAGGATTCGTCTTTGTTTGCTATTTAAAGGGACTAAAGTTTTAATTTTTACCTTGATATTCATTTCGGCCTGCCTTTACTGCCGTGTTTCGAACTAATTTCTTTGAGGTAATTTTTTTCGTACTACTTTGCGTTACATTGCGGCCCGCTTTTGGGTCCAGCTCTTGTGATCATTGCATAAACGTTGGTAGTCAAAGTGCCAGGGATGGCGTGAACGCACCACTCATGTGCTTCGATCGACTTGTACGAGAATTTCTCTCCCCCCTCTTGTAGATTCGAATGGACAAACCAATGCGGCTCGAGAGCTGTTGGTTCTCTCACCATCTTGCTGCCCCGGCGTCGCTCGTAAAGGGATCTATATTCGTCTTCCATCTGCGCCCCGCTTTCGGACGACTACGTCGAAAATAAAAATTGTTTCTCGC
>BOPP01000057.1:7016980-7037916 GCA_017312745.1 Gryllus bimaculatus | reverse complement strand
CGTCAATCCCGCGCCATCATGTTTCTTGCACTGTGTCCGCTCCCACCCGCCTGCAGCGACCGCTGCCGGGGTCCCGACCGGGCGGCTTCTGTTGTGCGCGCTACCGCCATTCCACTGTTCGGTTCGTGATTGGCACGGCCCCCGCTGCTCTGTCCCCTGCTATCGTAATTACCGCTCTTGTTAAAACCGCCGGTAACGTTGGAAACCCCGCTGCCATTCAGGCCTCTACAGGCGAAAACAACTATCGCCATAAGCACAATCACCGATGCTATCTACGGTCACCATTGTTGTTACTAACACCCACTACGGAACCTTCGCTAGCAATAGAGACACCACAGCTTTACTCCCCCTTGCTGCCACCACCTTCACATCTCCCACAAACTCCTTTGCTGCACCGTCTCTCTCGCTTAAAGCACCTTCTACCGCTTCGATCACCGCCCCTCTTCAGCCTCCCTTACTGCAGTTGCAACTAGTAGTGTTTCCTCCGGAGATCTGAAGTGCTGCTGAGCTGAGGAGGCTACCTCGTCTTGTAGCCACCCCAGCGTTGCCTCGCCGCTGGCCCCCGCAGGCCCTCCCGCACGGACAGCGCACTCTTCTTTACGTGCGAAATTGTATCCTGCCCCGCAGGTCGCGTGGGCGCCATCGCTCGCCGTCACCGCTGAGATATAACGCGCGCCGCGCCGCCTTGGGGCCGCACCACCACTCTCTTCCGCCCTCGGCACTGCCCTCGCCTCCTCCTTCATCTCCTCCTCCGGCCTCGCCTCCGCTGCTCTCTGTCTTCTCGTCTCCAGCAGCCGCGCCTCCTCTGCCCAGCTCGCCGCCTCGGCTTCGCCTCTCCTCTTCACTCTCCGCTCACCTCCTCCTTCATCTGCTCCGCGCCCGCGCTCGCGCTCTTCGCACTCTTCTTCACCTCCTCCGCCTCGTCCTCCGCCTCGATCTCCGCGCGCTCTTCACCTTCCTCGCCTCCCTCGCCCTCGCTCCTCAGCCTCGCGCTTCCGCCTCCTCCGCTTCGCTCGCCGCCCTCGCTCCTAGCCTCGCGCTCCTTCCTCACCACTCCTAAATCTTTCACTGACAAAATTACATCAGTATTATAGTAATTAAATTACAATAATCAGTATTATCAGTACATTACATTACATTTAATGACATTACATCAGTACAAACATTATTAATCATGTTTTGGGTTTTACAAGAGATTCAATTTATTGAGTTCTTTCTCCGCAATGATGTACAGATTTTAATTGGGCGTTCTCGCCACAAACTAAAAAACAATGGTTTCGTAGTCTAGGGACGCTGCTGTAACAAACATCTTAATTAATACATCATTTGTAATAATCGATGTGGCAAACACGTTAGTAGGATTATCTTAATTTCGTCGAAAATGTGACTTGTGACTATCTAGAACAAAGCTTTTTATATATTTGAGTTAATTTTCAATGCCCTTATGCACCACTTTTTTTGCAACTTCATAACTCCTACTTTTACAAAGATCGCATTCATTTTGACCAGACGCTACTACACAACTCTCTTCTCGGATATACCGTCGCAAACTAGGCCTCATCCTTCCATTCAACAGAGCTGAACGTGGCGCGCAGACGCCAAGCAAGGTAAGATGGCAGGAGGGCGGAAAAAAGCGTCTAAAAGCGCCTTCCATTCTCCGGCAGAATGATACTTTTCTCGTCAGATCGACTTCCCGATCCTTTTTCAAAAGACGGCGCTCCCATTGTCGTCGCGACTGCTGTCAGAGCCGTACGTGCTCGGTCCAGCGACTAACATGACCCGCTATTACGTGGACCATCTCCGCGCGAGTCGCCCCTGCAGGGCGGACGCCCAGGCGACGCGACGCGAGGCGAGGCGAGCCGAATCGCGCAGCTGCTCGGCCTGGATCGCTCGGGTCAAGGAGCTGCGATTGGCGGGGCCTCGGCGGGATTGCTGTGATTGCCCGCGCTCTTTTGTTGCAGTGCGAGCGTCTTTTTTTTCGGGGGGAGGGCTGCCTTTGTCCTCCGAGTAGCGAGAGCGCGCCCTGGCAGACGGATGGCTGGCTGGCTGGCTGGCTGCGAGTGTAGGTGGGTTGGGGGAAATGGGCGTCTCTTGGAGAATGGGTGGGAAGGAGTATTGTGCTGGGCGGGGGAGGAGGATGTGTGGTGGAATAAGAGTCCGTTTTTAGGAGAGGACAAGAGATATGTTTTTGTGATACTCGATATGTATTGGCTCCCAAAAGTATGGAATCGAGGCGAAGAAAATTGCAATTAAATTTAAATAAATGTTCTTAATTAATTAATTTTAATATATCTTATCAATTGCGGTTCTGTAAATGGTAAATGACAGTGAAATATGACCTTGAAAATTTTCTGTTCTGAAGGAATACAATGAGCCCGAAATACACTCGCGTGTTGCGGAGCTGCATTTTGTAGTTTTGCCTTTCGCTAAATATTTTCTCTGTTGTTTTCTTTTATATAAAAACACATATGTTTATCTTTTTCACTTATTAGATAATAAAGCATTTTGTTGTAATAAAACTTTATTTAAAACCTCAGTATAACAGTTATTCTAATTAAACGAGGGTCGGGCCGATTCAAAAATGCGAATATTAATGAGTTAAAGCACAGAAATTCAATGAAAAAGTAGTCACATGTTTCAAAACAAAATTTTAATCTATTAAATTAACCTTAACCATAATAATTTACAGAAAAATACTTGTGCAATCATGTAACAATAATTATATATCTGCATCTTGGTCAGTTGCTTCTGGAGGATAATTGACGTCCCTGATTTTTTTAAAGACTTTTTTATGATGCCTTTCTTATTAGTACGAACATTTACAATTATTATTATTATTATTATTATTATTATTATTATTATTATTATTATTATTATTATATTAGCAAAGGAGCAATAAGGGGTGTGAAATCATTAATTTATTATACGTTTTTGGGATTTTGGCTTTTCGTTATCAAAAATCATTGATAATATTGGAGATTTTGTTAATTGTATTTCTGCCGTTTACGTATTTTTCTTTTTTTTTCCTTTTGTTCCGAGATATTCGTTCCATCAAGTGTCTTTTACGATGGCTCATTAGAACGAGCACTCATCCTGATTCCGTCGTATTTCAACATCGAAACGCTTTGACGTGTACAAATCTCATTTGAAAATAAAACGAATTCCGAAATTGCCAAAATACCGCCCCGAAGACGCGTGAAATTTCCAATACGAAGTGATACGTCATTTATTTCCCCGTCAAAAGCCGCTTCGCAATGTCGCCGGCGTTCTCGGATCCTTAATTAGCGAAATCGCGAGTCACGTGATTCGGTTGATGGCAACATTTGGATCAATTAACCGAAGTCTGTTGCTTGAGCTTTTGCAGTTCCACGCCGCAACTGCGCGCAGGGGTGGTGGCGGGGGCGGGAGCGGTGCCGCGGTCCTGCGGTCGGGGAGGGGGGAGGGCGAGGTGGTCCCGGGTGGGGAAGGAGCGGGCGTTCGCCTAATTCTGGGCAAATGAACGCGCCCGTCCTCCACGCCCGCCCCGCCCCCGCGGTTTTTAAGTGGCAGCGGAGGTAGCGAGTGCCGTCTGAGGAATCCGCCCGGAATGTTCGAGAACGCTCCGCTGCCGCCCGGGGCAGCCCGGCAGGCACTCTCTCGGAAATGACGGCGCGCCCGCCCGCCCGTCAGATTGCTTGCGCCTCGGCGCTGTTCTCGTCTCCGCCCTGGATACTGTTCGCCTCGCATTATTCCACCTCTGCTTTGCTCCTTTCTTATTGTCCTTCACGTCTCTGCCAGGGTGTCCGTTTCTGCTTTGCTTCAGTAGACAATCCATTTGAGAGTTTCCTAAAGATAATGGTTGACTTTCCACTTGAGTTTCCTTCAAATTGTTTTCTCTTTTTTTCTTTGTTGTGGTATTTTTTCCTTCAATTACATTGTGTAATTATTGTTTATTTATCAATGTCAGTTGAACTGATTTTCTCTTCACTCACAGTTTCATTGTGATAAACGTCTGTGTAATTTTGTTCTCCATAATTTCCATAATATCCATTTTGAATTACTTGTCGCTCTTTTATCAAAATTTTGTGATTTTATTTTCCCCATTAAATAGATCATGCAGTGATCTGAATACCGCTCTTCTACGCACAGTAAATGTTCCTGGTAAATATACCAACGAGAAGGTTCCTCCTTTCTTCCATCTACTAAATTCCCTTGGGTTTTTAGAAGCGTAGTTCAGATTCGCGACTTGTTCCGTTCTTGTTTCTCCAACTGCGCGACGGTGCCCCTGGTGGCAGCATCGCCGACGCCTCCCACTGCGCGTGCTCATCTGAGCGGCGGCGCATGAGACTTCAGCTGAAGGGCACCGCCCTCCACTGGCGCTCCCAGCCGCGCCCGCCCCCGCCGCTCGAGATCTCTGGACCAAGCCGCCCTAATTGCCTGCGCCCGCACGCCCGCTCTGTGCCGCCTGCCTTATGCCGCCCTCCTAGTCTCTCTCAGTCTCTCTCTCTCTCTCTCTGCACCCTTCCCACTCTTTCTGACTCAATCCTACTCTCGGCATTCCTGCCAAGCTCCTACTCTTTCTACCTCCCCCTCTCTCTACCTCCCACACTCGCTCTACCTCCCACACTCGCTCTACCTCCCACACTCGCTCTAAAAACTCCACACTCATCTACTCCCCAAAAACAACCTTTTTCCTCTACCTCTGTCTCTGTAATCAGCGGCTCTCAACTCTTGCGTTCTCAACTCGATTCTGAAATTCTCAGCGTTCTCCTAACTCTCTGCTCTCTCTACTCTGCTCTCTCTACTCTCGCTCTCTCTGACTCTCGCTCTTTTACCTCTCGCTCTCTCTATCTCCAACTCGCTCTACCTCGCACTCTCTTTACTCTAACTCTCTCTTTACGACCACTCTCTCTCGCTGCTATTTTCCTCCCTTCTATCCGCTCGCCCTCTCGCTTTCCCTCCCGTCCGCTGCCATCCGCTGCCGTCCACGCATTCTGCTGGCCTCTCACCACCACTCTCACGCTGGCATTGCATCGAACTCTCACACCGCAACGACTTGAGGTGCGTGGTGACATTTTACTCGCTCGACTTCACTTTTCCGGTTGTTCTGAAGCCCGTTGACGCTCTTAACGTCTCTCCCTGATACTTATGTACTTTCTCCCTTACGCTCTTACCCTCTCTCCCTTCATTATAAGAAAATAGTCTTGTAAACGCGCGCCGAAAAACGGCGACTTTTTGACAGAAAAACTAATTACCGGTCCCCGGTGACAAATAAGTAGATAAATCAGATCATTGTTGTTTGCGAAGGTAGTTTTACCAACATTTACGGGTGCTTGATGGTAGATAGTAAGGGGTGAGGTCCCTATTTCGTCAACTGCAAATACGTTTTTTTTTATCTAAATCGACCACATCTTAGTACAATCGCATTCCCGAATACTTGGGTGTAGATTCGATGTTCGTGAATCAAATTTATTCCTGTCACTTTTCCATTCCCTCTCCTATATTATTACACAACGTTATACTCCTGCATATTATACATACAGGTACAAGCCGCTTCTGCAGTTTCCAATCTGCAACTTTTCAAAGAAATTCTAATTTATTTCTAACGATTTCTAGATAACGATTATAATTTTAATTCTATGTCAAAATGTGTACTATTGAATATGTCATGAATTTTTTGCTTCACACAATAGAAGATTTCAAAAAGCATGTAATGATCAAAATAAAATGGGTTTGTGAAGTGAGCATTGCCTTATGGAACTAATTAAAGTAAATGTTCTTTATTTACCATTTTGTATTAACAATAGCAAATTAAAATTTGATTTATTATTTTTCGTTCTATTTCTTATTTTTAATGTAATTTTGTTTTTTTGCTCGGTTGGAAACGAGTTATTAAAAATAATTTATAAATCAGGGTTCCACTTCTAAAGTTAAAAGAACAAATTCTCTTTCATACATCTTTTGGATTTATTGTAGTTCCCTCATTAGCGTGATTTTTGAAATATTTGAAATTTGCATTCGTTGTGACAACAATATTAATATGAACATTAGAAGCCATAAATTTTCGTACCACCTTCTCCCAAGACATGCACGACCTCGTCAGGGAAAACGTGTGCCAAGAGATGAATTACGTAAACGAATTCGCGAGCCCAACCGTGAGCGCGTAGGAAGATTGTTTCCGTTGTCGCGGAGACCATCCAGCGCAGCTGCTGTGTAAGTTGGTATTAAAATTCATTGCTCTTTGATGGATGCTCGCAGTAAGGAGCGGGCCTGCGGCGTTTTCTACTCCGACCACTTAGCTTAAAAGCTTAAGGGATCTTATTAATCATGAGAGGAAGGAAACTCGTAGCGAGTGGCTTCCAGGCGCTCTTGCGTATGCATGTATTCCGTGCGCTAGGAATTGAATGAACGTCCCATCGTTCATACGCGCCGCCGCCGCCGCCGCCGCCGTGCACTTTTTGCGTTGGGCTGTGCGGCGGCCCCTCAACACCGGAGCGGAGATACTGCGTCGTGATACCCTTCTGAACTCGCGTCAGCGCGCTTTGCTCAACAGTTCGAGCATCCGCTGTGGCTCAGAGACTCCGTTTGCTTCTATTGCTCCTTTGAAAAGCGATCACTGAATACGTGATACGCGAACCGTTCTAGTTCTCGGAAGTCTCCCGATTCGAACCTTCTGCTTCGTTTCTAAGGTATTGCATAATTTAGCATCAATAGCCTCATCTCCGTTCGTGATGATACGATTCCCTATTTAGTTGATTCATTCATTATTTTATTATAAGTATGTATACTAATTATGCAGAAGGCACGCGATGTATGAACATAATTAAGTTCGTATATCAATAATCGCACTGCGTGATGTTTTTGATTTTGTTTTTAATGTACTTATAGTATTTATGTACTTGCATCTTAAATAATGCTGTCAGGAGACTGTAAAATCTTTTTTTTACTGGAAACGTTTAATATTTACTTACAATTGCTTAAAAGTAATCAGTGTATCTCTAATTAGTGTTATCAAATTTTTAATTATTTGGATGTTGATAATATTATACAAAAGTGTGAAATGTCTCAAAGAATTAATTTCTTCCTGATAGCCACCTGGGAGCCACGTAGAGATTCGATTGGGTATAATGTAAAACCTGAAGAGCATTGAAATTATTTCCTTATGCTCGTAAATATAAGTATATATTAATTTGAAAATCATACATAATCAAGTTTACACATATGTTTGACCGTAGTTTTTTCCAACAGTTGCATTGAGCGCTCTTACCCTTACAATATGGCGTACATGAGCGCGTATGCACATAAGACCTTCGATTAAAACTGTTTTCCTCAACCCGATGGCTGAATTTTCACAATACACACATAAAAAAATGGGACTTTCACGAGAGAGAACAAAAGTCGCAAATTTTATATTACAACCAATATAACAATAATATGTATTACTTTACAAAAAATATATGTAAATGTGGATAATTGGTCATTTTGGGAAATTTCCTTTTAATTTCTATGATGTGTCGTTACAGTTCGATAGAATGTAATGCATACCGGGTGACAATTTGTTTAAAACATGCCCGATTGTGAGCTGCGTGTGTGTAGAAGGAGGACGGGAGATGTAAATGCCCTCCGCCCGCGACAGGCGACAGCACGCCCTATCCCCGCCCGCCCCCTCGCGCGGCCTCAGCGCAGCGGGGCGCGCTCTTCGGCAATTTCGGCGCGTGAGTGGTCTTGGGGTGTTGCGGGCTGTCTTGAGGCGCGCTGCCATGACCCTGAATGGCGATTAATTGGTCTGGTTGCGGCGGCGCGGAGGCCGGGGCCGTATGAGACGGCGGCTGCGCGACAGCCCCCCTCCCCGCCCGTGTCCCAGCCTCCGCCGACAGCTCTCTGAACCAACGGAACCGCGCAGCCTTTCCTTGCCGCGCCGCCACCGCTAGCCCGCCTCCCGGCCAGACCGCGCACCTTCCCCTTTTCGTCACGACCCGCGATACTCCTGCCTTCACGCCTTCGGCAACCTTCTACACTCCCGTCCATACTCGCTTTCCAACCTGATCCCTCCCCTCCTTGTTTCCGCCTACGCAGTCCTCGCCATGTTGCCCATTTGGTCGCACACTATGATTTCGCTCCCGCCCACATCACCTAACTCTTTTTCAACCCCTGGCTTCGCCCGCTTGCTCTCACACCATTCTGTGTTCGTCCATCCCCGTTTGTGCCCCGCTCACAGCCTGCTCGTCCACCTCCCCTAACTTCTGCCTTCCACCCTGATCCCTCCCCTCCCTTCGTTTCCGCCTTCTGCATAGCTCATCGCAAAGGTCAGTTGCTCCCCCCATGTCTGGCCGCACCACTCTCGCTTCCCCCGGCCCACCTCATTTCCTACCCTCCTCCTTTGCACTCTCCCTCATCCCCGCTCCGTACCGCTTTGCATTCTCGCCCACACTGTCCGTCGCCCCTCTCTAGCCGCACCGTTCTGCGTACGTCCGTCCCTCCCCCGCTTTGCATTCGCACCCCGCCCTGACGTGTCGTCGCCGCGAGCGGTTCGCTCGCACAGGGGACCGTTTATGCGGTTTGCGGAGGAAGCCAGGCGTGGGAAGCAATAATGCCAGGGCCCCGTGCGCTTGATAAGGACGTTGCCGAGGTCTTGGGTGACGTGCGTCGCAAAAGCAGAGCGGCCACTGTGTTGTGGTGGGTTCGCCAAATGCGTCTGAATGCTTGAGAGGAGATTGTAAGTTGGTTTTGAACTATGCTTGAAGAAATACTGATGTACAGGTTTAATTATAATTATTCTGAAAACTTCATACATTGTGTATTGTGTTAATAAATTTAAACGTCAAATATTTATATTCTTTAATGTTTTGAAAAAAATTTTAATTTTTAAAAAATAAATAAATTTTTTATTGTAGAAAATCTGTAGAGGCGCAATAGACCAATGGTTTTTATCGAGGTTAAATAAAAAATTAATAATTAGTATTATGGAATTAACGTAATGCTTTCCCATCATACAAAAATTTAATTTATTGAACTATTTCAACATTGTTTTCATACATTCTACAACTATGATTTGAATTAAGACCGGAAGAAAACTGAGTTCTAGTCACGTGAAAATAAGTTTCTTCTAGGATGCTGCAGTCTGCCAAGCGCTCTCCATGCATCGGTCGATGTCTATCCAAGGGCTCGTAGAGATAAGAGGTCGTCATTGCCACGTTGTTCACCACTTCAGTCACTTCGAGGAAACTGTGCTGGTATTCAATAAACAGGAAACCAATTGTTCCCTTGAGTAATTTAGTTGTTTGATTTAGAAAAGTTCCAATGTAGGCGGAATTCAAACAATGCACGCTCTTGCGGACTGATTGAATGATGTCGCTGTGTCGCAGAGAAATTCACACTCAATAATCCCTATTATGTCTATTATGGTTGTTTCTCTTCATTAGCATAATTCTCCACACTTCAGTTATTTCTGGAGTTAACACTAAGATTTTTGACCCTGAAAGAGAAATTAGATTTATTGCAACTTCATGTTTCAAAAATCATAATTTACTCCTTTTAATCTTTTCGTGAGTTGACCTTATTATACACCACAGTGAATTAACTGTGGAATGACCAGTAGAAATAAGTAGCATAATGCACCTGTGCTTGAACCTTCCCCGTGTTTCACCTATTTTTCATTTGCTTATATAATGAACCTGGCTCATTTGCTCATATATTTTCACGTGCTCACACATAACACACACCAACACACACACACACTCACAGCCACTGCACGAGAGCTTTTCAAGGCTGCCTAGGCAACTTGCCTTACTGGCTTCGTGCAGGAAGATGCGTAAATTTTTTAACTTGAATAGTCGCCATTCATCCTTTTCGGAACGCGTCCCCGCTTATATGAGCGTTCAGCGCCCCTCTTCCGCGACTTGTGGCGCACCTTGCTTCCGTCAATAATCCCCGGCGGGGGCGGCACAACGCAAACCGAAACCGTGGAATCGCAGCGCCTCCGGGACACAAAGGCCCGCCTACTGCACTGCCCCCCTCACACCCAGCGCCTACACGACCCCCCCGACGCCCCGCGGCGCGCCCCGCCCGCCCGCTCGCCCGCCGCCGCCCGCCCGCTCCGCCCGCGTCGCCCGCCCGCCCGCGCCGCCCGCCCGCCCGCGCGCCCGCCGCCCGCGTCCCGCCCGCCGGCCGCCCGCCCGCCCGCGCGCCGCCGCCCGGCGCGCCGCGCCGCCCTCGCGCCCCCCGCGCCGCCCGCCCCGCCGCCCGCCCCCCGCCCCGCGCCGCCGCCCGGGCCGCCGCCCGCGCCCGCCGCCGCCCGGCCGCGTTGCGCGTCCCATCGCAACCCCAGGCCGGCGCCGCGATGTTAAACAAGCGGCATATAAAAGGAGAGCCCACGCTATAATTCGCACTCGAACCCCGCATTCCCGTACGGCCCCCCTCACCGCGTTGCTGGCGCGGAGGCAGGGAACGATGAACGCCTTCGCCACGCGGCGCGCGAGCGGAAGTTTTCGGCAAACACAGCGCACAAAGCGGAGCCGCTTAAGCCGATAAAAGGCGCCCGCGCCACCATGCAAACTTGCGTTTATACCTCCATTCTCGCAATTCGGCCTTTTCTTTTATTGAAACGCGCCTCCCCCTCCTGCCGCCTGCCCGAGATTGCCGCCCGCGGTCCCCTTTCGCCAACGGCCGCCCCGTCGTGCATGCGGCCTCGGTTCCACCCCCACCGCCCGCGCCCGATACAAAGAGGCAAGGATGGAAGGGGGGTGTTGAGGGAGCAACGGTATGCGGCGGTTACCGTCATCACGAGGTCGGCAAGCAGAACGGGGTGGTGGGTATGGGTGATCTCGCACGCGGAAGCATGGAGGCAGGGGCGCCTAAGGTTGCGTGGGGCGGGCGTGGCGAGTTGGGCGGCTAGCGGCGGCGCGCGCGGGGCAGGGGTGTGGCGTTGGGCAGGGAGCAGTGTGGCGCGGGGTGGGTGTGGGGCGGGTGGGTGCGGCGCGGGGTGCTGGGGGGCGCGCGGCGGGTGTGGCGCTAGGACGGAGACTGGCGCAGGGGGGCATGAAGCGAACGTGGCGGCATGGGGGCACAGTGGGCTGCGCGGCACGTGCGCGCCCTGCTGCGGGCGCTGGGCGCGTGGGGGGCGGGCGGGGGGGCGCGGCGCGCCGGGCCGGGGGGCCGGGGGGGGCGGCGCGCGGAGGCGGCGCGGGGCGCGAGGCGCCGGGCGGCGGGCGGCCGGGGGCGTGGCGGTCGGGGCGCGGCGGCGGGCGGCGCCGGGCGGTGGGCGGGCGAGCAGGGTGGGCGGGGCGGGTACGAGCGCGGGCTGCTAACGCTAGTCGGCCGCAGGAAAAACGCTTTCACTCGCAGAGCCGGCGCGCCCTTTTGTAAGGGGCGTCAATTATTACAACCTTATTGCTTCTCGTTGCTGTTCAATAAAACACTCCGATTCGCACATCGCCCCGAGCCCGTGTGCGCGCTATGCCGGAAAGGCTCTGCTGAAACGCAATGGTTAACTCGTTGAAAGTATACGTCGTGAACAAACGCTTCGGAAATAACAAATTTTCTAACGACGCGCCAGACGGTTATTTAGCGCGCAGTGTGACAACCCAGTGGACAAGTTCTCATGTTGTTACACGAAGCTTAGGAAAGGAGAGCTCTGAATTCGTTAATAATGACACAAATGGCTGAAAAAGTATGCAAATCTAACGTGATCTAGTGTTAATTTTTCTTTAATTCTGAAAATCTTTTCTATATGTATAGTAGGATTGTAAGAAGTAACGAATTTTGTTATGGAATTGGAAGTATTAATAATTACTTTAATAATAAATCAATCATAATAATAATAATAATAATAATAATAATAATAATAATAATAATAATAATAATAATAATATTTTCGATTCAGAAAACATGTTTCCAAATTATGTATTAGAAAATGTAAACGGGTTCTCCTAATGTAACTGAAATTGAAAATTTCAAATAAACATTTTTGTTAAATGAAACGGAACATTAAAAAAAGTTGTTTTCATTTCGAACATCAAAGAAATATCTCGAGAACTTTATCGTCACTTTAGTTCGATGGTTTGTTTTCTATATGCTCGTGTCCGTGGGCGGACAAAACAAGTCGCTTGGAATCGTCAGTCGAACAGTGAACGAGGGCGCCGGCGATGGAGTTTCTCGACACCGTTGTTTCTCGCTTTGCCCGAGGCGCTGGCGTCGCTCTGAGCGAAAAGAATCACTGCATTGATCGCTGTTTTAGCGCGTCGCCGATATCAATTTATGGAACGCCAGCGCTACCGCCTCCCATGTCGCGTCATTCCGTCTTTGCCAGTGTAGCGTTCCTTCTGGTGACGTCACTCTCGCCCTCAAGCGCTGCCGCCTTTCCGGTTCGAACCAGACTCGTTCACTGCGCTTCGTCTTTACTTATGTTTTGTACCCCGCCTGCTTCATTGAAAAGTGCGTCATGAATTGTTCTTTAATATTTCATCCGTTTACTTTCGTTGTCCACCTCTTCCTCTCGTCCGTATCGGCCACTTCGTGAGCAGTGTCGTACTTTCTGCCTTCGGCGACTCGGACTAAACTATCCGCCATGCGTCTTCCTTCCAACCTGTCCAAATCTCCGTCATATTAGCGTACTTACGCCCACTCATTTCGAACATTACCATTGCATATCACCGCCTCCTTAGGAATTTGTCTTGCTTCATTGGTACTGCACCCATCGTAACACTCCCTTATCGCCGTCATTGTCACACCCGTCATCCTTTTCCCACCATTTCCTCCAGTTCCGCTTCCGTTCAATCTTTCGGTTTTCGCTCGCAGTTCCCGCCCCCTACAGCCATAATCCTCCGACACGTCCCCGCCGCCACCGTCGCCCGATCCCCTCCTTTCTCGCAACGCCCCCCGCGCTCCGCCCGTGTCTTCTCCTCGCCGGTGCTATTAATAGAATCCGTGTTTCGCCTGACAGTCGGCGATCGGGCGCTATCCATCTTGGCCCGCCTTAGCGCTGTGATTGGAGCCGTCTCCGGATTTCATATTTCCAGACGCAGCGCGCAGTTCATTTGTCACTCGCCCGTGTCGGGGCATCTCGCCCGATAATTCCCGGCTCGGCTGGCGTCTCCGTTTCCTCCCCTCCCCTCCGCTCCCCTCCTCTCGCCGACCCTCTCCCCCCCTCCGCACCACGTCGGAAGGGGTCCCGACGAGATGCAGGCAAGATGGCGTGCTGTCCGTCGCATTTCGAGACGCGTATGCTGGATATTGGGAAATCGTAAACGTGTCGTGGATCGCAAATGCTTCTCTGGAACGGAAGGCGATTTGTTCTGGAATCTGTAGATATCCATCAGATTGGAATAATAAGGCTCTTTGTAGCTTTGCGTATAATAAAATATGTTCATAGTGATCGTAGTATACAGGACCACTTGAATACTACATTGGAATGCAATACATCTCTTTTACTTTTCCTCTATTATACAGTGTGCAGAGGTAAAAGTTATTTTATCCTGTCCAAGGTTTCGTGTACGTGTAAAATGTATGTGATTTTATACAACAATATTTATGACGTAAAGATTACATGAGTACCATTGTGTCAATCGAGGTGTGTCAATATTATATTCAACGAAATTTTCTCCACAGTTACTTCATTTTGATAAAGGTTTTTTATTGAAGAGTGAAAGGATGGCAGAGTTTAAAGCGAAAACAAATTTTCGAATATTATTGCTTTTCACACACATAACATTGAATGTTATTCACATCAATAGATTCAGAGTTGCTAAGCCCATAATCGGACACGTATGTGAAAAATTTCAATCACCAATTTCATTAATTTCACTTATTGTGTAATTTAAAACTAGGTAATGGACATGGTGTGCAGCGTTCTCAGCAGATTGATAAGTCTTTTTACAGCATATTTTAACTATTAGAACTACGTAAATTACTAATAGGACTACATCAATTCCAGTATAATAATAGTATATTATGAAAAATGCTCTTATGACTAATATGAATTCACGAGTATGACCTGATTCGAGAAGTAATTTTGACAAACAGACATTCGCAATCTTTGTTCGTCACCGTGTTTGCGTTTCGAGTTTGCTATTCATGACTAATCTCGAGGGAATTTTTATTCCTGTTTCCCATTGCAAGAACTAATTTAAGCACGATAAATTCATTTAGTATTTTTTTTCGTGCTTACATTTTTATTGGTCTGACGGGGTAGATTTATTTTACTTTTTCTAGTTTTTTTAGTACCGCGATCTATTGATTTATGCACTGAGATATACCTTATTTGTTCTCCTGGAGAATCAGTAAAATATATACAATTTCAAAAATCTTTGTACTATACTATTTTTGTATCCCCATCTGGTGCAGACATCGAAATAAACTTTGCCGTTTTGAATAAGTAGTGAAGACGAAAATGTTACAGTTTCTCGTTGTAGTACCGTAAGAAAGATCGACAATTGTCGGGAAACCCATTTTCGTGTTTCCTCGTTCGCATCTCGGAGACCTGATAGTGTATCTACTACGATATCACCGCGGCGATTTGCAATATTCTTATCTCAAAGCATTGTAAAGGGCTCCTTGTACTCTCGTGGGACCTTAGGAGGTACTTAAGATAGCTACTTCATGTTAGACGACACAAACATAATGGGAACTGGAGTCATTTATAGTGGTATGAACAAAGGAAACAATGTGATTTAGTGAGAATGGAACTGACTGAGTTGATCTACGGTACAAGTCCTGACAGTGGCAGAATATTCGACTCTATCGACATAGGTAGGTCGAATTCAACCGCCTGCTAAGGCCAATTGGAAGAGAATTCTATCGATCAAGTTCTCTTATTGGTAGTTTTCCGTTGAATCTCTGATCAACACTAGACTAAAACTCGAGCTGTTCTCTAACAAGCAGGCCACGGGCCGCACGTGATCTTTCCTTCTTTCTTATCATACTCTTCTCCACACTTACATGCACTACACTATCTGACCTGTCGGAAGACATTGTGAGGCGGGATAGATACGTGAGAGATATGTGACTCATCCGCAACCCAACGTGTATGTCGATGCCGGTTATCACCACAAGCGAAGGTGAAACTTTGCAATCTCCAGGAGAAAACTTTCAGTACATGATCGTAACACTTGACGCATCGGGAAACATAAATAAATGGAACTCTGCTAATCTTTCCTGAAGAACATGTAATTTAGACTGATTTTCGGAGAAACGAACAGGTTGATAATATTTCATTAGAAAAGGCTTCGGGATGCGGGAGAAGAATTAGTGGAAATGATAAAGAGTGAAAGTTCTATAAATGGTTTAATCGCACTGTGAAAATATGAGTATCCTAACACCTGTTCTGTTTTTTGATGGAATAGCGAATTTCTGAGTGAATGTACAAAAAAGTTAAGAAACTCTAGAATAATAAAGTTCTAGTGTGCCAAATTAAAACATTATGCAATCTCTGCCACGTACATGTGAACCTGTTCACAAGACTTTACTTTCAACCTAATAGTTGAAGAGTTCATTTCCAAAATAACATATGCCCAAGAACTTTTTTTGAGGAAAGGAAAGTATTCAAATTGAGTCCTATAGTCCAAGACAGGATTCAGCGGTTTTCGAATACTGTTTCATATTATCGTAGTCTTCCGCGGCAACGTCGTCACCTCAGCCTTCGAAGCGGCGTCACCCGGATAACACAGATCACTGTTTCACATAGGAGAAACACAATTTTTTAACATAATATTTGGCACCATGATGGAAATAAGTCTCAGGAATATATTGATTCGTAAAACTAGAAAACACAAGGAAATGAGGGTACGCCGCTTTGGAAATAAGCTCTTCAATTGCTGGCACTTTGCACGTGATGTGGTGGCGCTATTCCAGAGGACGCGAAGGAGAGTGAGCTCGGCGACAACGGCAGGGAAGCGCTTCGACAAGAGACACCGCCCTCCCGGCGGCGCACGCAATTCTCCTGGATCGCCCGCGCCTCCCCGCCCCGCCCCGCGCCCCATTACTCGCTGATTCGGTCATAAATCGCACGGATACTTTGCAAATACCCGAGGACGGTAGTAAGTTCAAATTACGCCGTTCACGACGCGCGCGCTGCGTTCGCTTAGGCCTTCGTCTCTCCTTTCCCCGCCTCGCCTTTCTCTACGCTCCTCTCCTTCCCTCCCTATTTTCCCCCGCCTTGCATCGCTCCTTCTCTACTCGCGTCTCCGATGGCGGATATCTGGCTGCTCGTTTCTCACGGCGACGTCAGCGCTCCAGCGGCCGTTCAAGTAAACAAACCTGTACGTTTACTTCAGCAACGCCGCTCGCCTGACGGTATAGAAAGTCCGATTGGGAGGACACTTATTTGTTTGACGGGAGAGTGATGAAAGTAGTCCTGTAGTTCGTCACTGAAGGAAATGCGTAGACGGTACCTGAGGAAAAGGATGGAAAACGCTTGTAAACTGTTTGGAAGAAAATAAACGCTTCAGCAAAGCTCGTATTTTACGTGTCGCACAATCGATGCTATGAACTTTTACGGTGGTTGCAAGCGCGTTGTAAACACTAAATATTTTGAGGCAACATATACCTCTTATTTCAGGAGTTTTTGGAACTCTTTCATCATACCAATAGTATGAAGGTTAGAACCATTCTCTGGAAATATTACCGCTTTCTGAGGTAAACATTTTTAATTATTATAGCTTTTTAAACAATTTTCCAACACTTGGAGTTCGATTTTTCAGTTTTGCCGTCCATGGGAATATACTACTCATTTGTCGATATTATTAAGAAATTAGTGGTATCGTTGACCGCTAAATACACAGTATTTACGTGCAGAACTTTGTGGACAAATTGAAAGTCTGCAACAAGTGCACCAACTTTGATCGGCCAGACTCATTTCAGAGTAGCGCCGACCTTTCGAATCTATGGAGCAAGGAAATAATTATCAACTACTCCGCTGAAATAAAACATTTAAAGTGATAAACATATTATTTAGGAGCGATTTTTTAAATATTTTTTGGAGCGATATAGTTTCTTGCTAGTTTATATTACACTTATAAATTTTGTGTCTTTGTTGTAAATGAAATGAAAACTACAAATAATACCCTTTTTTCTGAACCTCAAAATTTTCTCGTGATTTCTCGGTCGCTGTAGCTTCTATAAAGTGTATTATAACTGTCAACTCTCTCACATCGCAGTGATATCATTAGAACCGCACAAAATCTCGTCTTCGTCGGTCTGCAATGATGACCACGCCTTCGCAAGCGGAGCCGCAGGCGACGTGGCAGTATCTCCACGCGTGTCCCAGGGGCGATCGTATTCCCGCGGGCAGCGCCGTGAAATCCATCAAAGCCTTCGCCTGCCCAGCGTTCCGTTCTGTGCCGCCGGCAGTTCCGGATACAGATAAAGGCGATGACGTGTGATGACGTCTCGCGGGAGTGTCATCCCCACGTTTTGAGGCGTCCGTTGCCGTGACAACTTGGTGGAGTCGATTTGCCGGCTTTACGTGACTGCAAGCAGATGGGACAAGCTGATCCAACGATTTTTTTTTGATTTTTTTTTTTGATTTTTTTTTTGTTGCCTTTACGGAAGATTGTTGAAACTAAAGCGTCACATTACAGCTACACAGTTTTGTTGGAGAGCAAAAGTTAACTTACTAAATTCGTTTTGTAAAGTTGATAGAGATAAACTAACTATCGTATAGGTATAAAATAAATATAGTATATAGTAACGTACAGTGTACGAATATAAAAGATATGACGTTAAAACGGAACATTTTCAACATGTTCTTTATCTGTTTCTTTTTAATTCTTTAAAAATGTTTGTCTGAAATGAGATGTATTGCTTGCATGTTTTATGTTCTATGCTCTATTGTCTAACACTATCTTCATCTGCTCCGTTTGAAATCTCCGAGAAAATAATTTTTCTTAGTGCATTCTACAAGTTTTAACTTTCGAGGTATCATTTTATAGCTTCAAGAACGTTTATCATTACAACCAATAACTTAGTGTACTTTTAATTTGCACAATCCTACATAATCTGAAAATGTTTTAATTTTAAGACATTATTTTTTTTAATTTATATATTTCCGGAATCAGGAGTAGCAGCAGCTTTGTATTTTTATAATATAAAATATATGATATATAGTATATAGTACAAGTAATATAGATATATAGTTTATGTATATAGTTACATAGTAATTATAGTATATTAGTAATAGTATATAGTTATTATAGTATATAGTAATAGTAATAGTATATAGGACTATAGTATATAGTATATAGTATATAGATATAGATATATAGTATATAGTATATAGATATAGTATTATAGTATTATAGTATATAGTTATATCAGTATATAGTACTATTAGTATAAGTATATAGTATAAGTATATAGTATTATAGTTAAGTTATATAGGTATAATAGTTATATAGTATATAAATAGTAAATATTAAAATAATAATACGGGAGTGCGACTTTAAATTGCCGCCTGTTTGAAAATCGGCCGCCGTTTATTTCGCAGTGCGGAAAAACGCGCGCCCCAAACCAGCAGCGAGAGCGAGGCCACGAACAATGGCGGGCGGTCCCCCGAAAAGCTTGCGGCTGCGTTTTCGGGTCGCAGCGGCTGCGTTCCGCGCGTGCGGTCTGTCGCCGCCTCAAAACGCGGCCGCGCTGTTTTTATTTGAACGGCATTCCTTGGTCGCGCTATGGTGCTGGTGCAAATTAAAAAAGAGGGATTATTATACCCGACGCATTGCAACCGGGGCATTGGATTTTTGGCCTCAGGAATGGAATGCTGATAGTTCTTCTGATTGTGCTGAATTTAAAGTTTCTCATTGTTATTAATGTCTTTAAAACACACATTTAAACACTATTTTGTTAGATAGTACGTTTAAAAATGATCGATTACAGCAATTCGTGCTGCGAAAATTTGCAATACGTTTTCGAATATATCATTTTTGAAGATTCTTACCAGAAAGTGTGTAATTCCCTTGTAGACATTATCTTGTAGTGTACAGTTTAATTTGTAGGGGTAAAATGATTGTTTATCCTTCGCATTCTGCCATACAAAGCAGTTAATTTTAATACGTTATCGTATTTTTTTCATTGTGGAAACATGGTGACCGAATCAGCGTATCTTTCTGCCTTATCTTACAGAGGAGTATCATAGTAATATTGACAATTGATTGTTTCAATCGGTACCGTCTAATATAGAACATATAATCCGGAACCCCATTATATAAGGTGTTTCGTAGAGTTCAAATTCTTTTGTAGATAAAATTATCGTTCTGTAATCATGAATTTAATCTGCTAATAAATATAATTTCATAAGAGTATCCTAGCACAATAATTGGAACATTTTAACGGTTAACGATTTAACGAATTGTACAGATTTTAACACCGACCTGAATAGCCGAGGTGGCTAAGAGCGTGTACCGTCTCAGCACTTCGGCTCGAAGAATCGCGGGTTCGAGTCCCTCCTTGGGCATGGTAGTTTCTCGTTTGACTCACATGCATGTGTTGTCACGGAGGACCTCGCGTTCTGCTGACCCCAAATCAGAGGAGCCCGCAAAGAGTTAGTGTTGAGTGTGCGGTCAAATATGCCTCCCATTGAGTCGTAAAGAGTAACAGAATGTTGGATGGATAAAGGACCTATAAAAGATTGTTTTGAATAAATGGCATCAGAACTAAGAATAAATTGTTTGGCAACCAATTCATAATACATTTTTTTATTGATAAATTCAGCACTCTAGTTCCTTCGCACAGTCGGTTCTTGAACAGCTCAGCAGACAATTCCCGGTGGCCAGGGAGGGAAGGGCGAATGATGGTCGAAGCCAATTTTCATACAAACACGGGCGGCGACCGGGAGGCACAGCAACGGCGGAAGTTTCTCTCTGCGAAAACACGGAAAGTAATAAAGTTGTCGCGGAGAATTTAGTGGGACGGGTCGGTCATGGATAATTCAGCCCCGATATCGGTAACTTAGAGAGGGAGTGCGGGCCGGGAACTTAAGTCTTCGCTAAATCTCCGCCGCCGCCGCTGCTGCCGCGCCGCGCCGAAGCAACTTTTGTGAGAGGGCGTCCGCCCGGCGAGAGTGCTGGCTGGCTAGGTGCATCGTCCGCTGTCTTTGCAGGGTGGCCGATGTTTTCCTGGTGTTGCTCTCCCGTCTGTTTTTCTGTCGGTTTGTGTCCGATTGGTGATGGAAGACGATCGAATGCCAGTTGGTGTAATGTGAAAACGCTAGTTGCATTACTCGAAAATATATATGTTCCGAGTTTAGCAGTACACAGTACACACTCAACCACGCGTACACTACGAAGGGTGTATCGTCGTAAAGATGTTAAACACTTTCAACACAGCTGCCCTTTATTTTCATCGCATTCTCGGTGATGGGTTTACTCGACATCAGAGTCTTTGTAAACATGCTATAGAATCTACACTGATTAAATGTATCGAGAGCGTAGACACAGTTGCTAAAGTTACCGCGTTAATTGCAGCTTTGGCACGAATTCTTCATTGTACAATAGTTTGTTTATGGTTCTTATCATTCACATCTGCATGAGTGTTAGTGGGCGTTCATGTTTCGTATCATCCTTTCACAGATTCATCCATATAATTTGAGGACGTCGCTATTGCCTAGCCTCCTCATTGGTTGTGTTTGACTGTGCAGTATCATACATTCTCATTGGTGTCTCAAAATGAAATTACCATTTATACCGTCTCATGAAGACAATTTATTTTTGACGTAGACGTTTTGTTTTTCTATTGATGATCGCTTCATTGCCCTACTCGGCCGTTACTTCCTTTTTTTACCTCATCTCATTGAAAACCGGCGTCGTCTTTTTCCACTGAGTCATCCCGGTACTACCATATTTCCATGCTCTCTCTCGCTCTGCGTTGTCTTTTTTTTTCTCTTTCAAGGTCTCTTCTCTGGGGGTTCAACGATTTCGTACCTTAGTCGTGTCTCCTGGTCTGTGCTTCCGGAGACACCTCGCCGTTTC
>BOPP01000057.1:6992295-7010612 GCA_017312745.1 Gryllus bimaculatus | reverse complement strand
TCTCCTGCCGGGCTCGCCGTCGCCCCTGCCCCGGCCCCTACCTTCGCCCACCCGCTGGCCGCCCTCCCTCTCGCCCACTGGGCAGCGTGCCCCTCCGGCCGGCCGGTGGCCGCCATTGTCGCTGCGGCCGCCATTAGAGTCGCCATTGACATGCAGATTACCCGGCATTCAGCGCGCGGCGGGCGGTTAGTGCGACACTAGCGCCCCCCGCGGCCGCCCGCCGCCTCTGAATAATCTCGCCGTGTTGGGGATATTTAGAGTTTCTATTAGGCTAACGGCCGGAATAGATACGCCCGCGCTCCGCTGAATAAGCTGCGGGCTGGCCCCGGGCACGGCCTACTGTTACCGCCCCCGCGCTTCCTCTATCTACAGCTCCGTTCGCACAAGCCAGCTACCAGTTCTCGTCGACTAGCCGTCTTTATCTCACCTCCCTTTCTGCGATCATCGCTTCATCCTTCCGTACCTCATAGGATGAAATAAAGGTACATCATTTACATCACGGGTGTGCCGATCCCTTGCCTTGTTCTGATGTTTCCCTAATCCATAACATGTGTCTTCTCGATCACTTATTTCCACAATGTTCGCTTCGTCCTTCCAGAGGGTGAAATAGAGGGTTTTACGTCACTGCATTGTCCTCTCTTTATTTCCGTTTCTCTCCATAACTCTCCTGGTGTTTCCCATTGCCGATGATCATTCCTCAACCGAACACATTTTCTCCGTCCCTTCTGTATGCAATCTCTACCCTTCCTTTACCCATTTATCCGCAAGTGCTCACTGATCAATCTTCAAAGATCTCATATGTATGTAACGCCATCAGTAACTATTACTACTAACTTCGTCACTCTGAAGATTGCTCTTAATGGCACTCCATTATTGCTTAAAGCGAAATATGCCTCTGATAGAACATGACAACCCTGATGCAAGTTATATGAGACCCTCGACCGTGTTATGATCATTTTTCGTCTTTCAAAGGTACGCAAAGGCAAGTACAATTAGCGCATTTAGTAGTAAGAAGATGAAAATCTAGCTTTAATATTTAAAAGGCATTATAATATAACAATAATATGAATATGATTTTGTTCGTTTTGTTAAGCTTACCATTTTCCTCTCTATTCTGTGGGACCCTCCCATGATTGCTCTTGGACCTTTCATTTTACGCTCCTCTATAATCGGTACCACATCCTGTCACCGTGGTATGCGGTTGTCGAGTCGATTTGCTGACGCCGGTTCATTTGCTGACATACCCCGTCCTCTTTATACCGAGTCACCCCCCTCTTTTTCCCCTCAATCGCTACTCACCACACGCTACGGTTGAATTGAACCTTCCGCTTTCACCAGAACGTGTTCGAATTTATTGACGTTTCGATTTTTAGTTTGGATTTCGCTTTGGCGACTCTATAAGGAGCGCACGCTGAGGCATATGTATTAGAAACGTAAAAATGTCACATTGCATAAATTTTAAATAAAATATATTTTTGAGAAAAATGTTAGCAAAGCATTTGACGTGAAAGAACAGAAAAAAATCGTACCATTTGAAAGGAGTTATATTAAAGCAAACCTCATGAGATGATTCTCGAGCAAAGTAAAAAAATGTTAAATGGAAAATTGTTTGTGAAGTTTTCAACAACGTAGAGATACGATTTTCAGTCTCTACAACATGATTAACAAAATTTAATTTGATTGACAGTTACATTAGTAATTCATTGCAAACAGTCTGTAGTGTTGTTTAATATATTTTTACTCATTAGTTGGAGTTGGAATGCTTCTCTATCAAGACGTACGTAATGGCGTTGTCTGTGTGTGTGTGTATTGTTTTTAATCACAACTTCACTTCTCTAAAATCGGCCACTCCGCTTCGTCATTGCCTGTGTTTCGTTCCACGCGACACCGAAGAGCACTTCAGCCCCAATGACTGCGCCCCTTCTCGGAACGCGTACCGCCGCCGCCCCCTGCCACCGCCGCACACTCTCGCGGCCGCAACGTGAACTTTGCACTGACGGCGTCGCCCGGCAGACGGCGTCCATCCGTCAGTGTCCCCGGGTTTTAATTAGCGGGGAAAGTTTTTGATTGTAAATAATGGCGCGTTCGATGGCCCGCCTTATTGAAAACCCGCGCGCCGACTGGCTGGCTGGCGGCGGGGGTGGCGGCTGCGAGAGGAAGATTCAATCAAACGATGGCCCGGCGAGAAATTTCTCTTCGGGCTTATGGGTTTCCGACAGCGGCGGCCGCGGCGGCGGAGGAAGAGGAGACCCTTTCGGAAATCGATCACGTTTCACCGAGAAGTTTTCGCGAGGAAAACAAGTCTGGGGGCGGCTGCGATGGGAGAGGCGCTAGTGGTGGGGCTACAGGGCTCTGGGGATCGTCGCCTGCAATATGGGAGGTAGTCTGCGCTCCTTCTTCTAAATGCGACGCAGCCTGTTTGGAGCTGTCTTTCGAATCATTATTCCAAAGCTCTTGTTTCATTCACACGATAACCCCGTTGTAAAAGCTATGCCAAAATCTATTCACGGCATATAAGGGTTCAGATTTATCGTGCAGTACAGTACGGGAAAATATATTGCACATTTTTGCAGTGTGTTTCCTGACTTCCCACTTTACAAATTCATTTCCTTCTTGTATATTATAAAGAAAAGTTTCACCACATTTTTTGCCCTATAAAAAATAAAAATCATGGGAAAGAAAATTGTCATGAAGAATGACATTATAATGGACGCAATTTGTTCTAACGCTCTTTTCCACGTGGTTCGCTGCGCAGAGCTGAGCGGAAAACAGTAAAATAAAGAGGAATAAGAGTAGATGTGTCATTTATCTGTGTTTCTGTGTATCTGTTGGAAACGATTTAGATATTTTCCAGGTCACCGCATTTTTCACGCTTTGGTGTTTTCTTCTGTTGCCTCCACCGGTCTCGAGCTACTTCGACCGTGGCTACCTCACTATGACACTATTTTAATTATTTATTTATTTATTTATTTATTTATTTATTTATTTATTTATTTATTTATTTACTTACTTACTTACTTACTTACTTACTTACGTCAAAACAGTTGAAAACTGTGTGTGACGTGCTATGGGGAGAAATTAATTTGAAGGCACTCACTATGAAGGCGCCACTATCTCTTATGTTGATTTTCCTTTAAGCGTATCGTATGCTATTCTGTCGTGCTTGTAATGTGGGAAATAATATAGTTTATTGTGGGGTATCGAAATTGCACCATTCGATGTATTTCAATTTCAGTATTGTTACTAGAGTAATGCTTCTGGTCGTTTCATGAATGCTTGCACAGCGACGTTCTCAAACCATGTTCAGGATGTATCGCACACTTACAAATTGCTGCAAATCCTGTTCTCGTGTAGTTTACATATTGTTGCTCTTCCCGTCATGTCACCTTCACCGAAGTGGCAATAGCAACTGCAACTGCTCTCTCCAGCTGCCGGGGCCGCTGTGGGGCGTCTCTGTGGCGCCGCCATCGCCACCGCCTCTGCTGTTGTTTCGTGATTTGAACTCACGAGTGTGTCTCTCCAACTCCGCGCCCTGGATTTACCAGCTACTTGCTGGAGCTGTGCCGCCGCTACTACTTTGCGGAGGAGACCTTTGCCTTCAGATCAGCAAACTTTAGCAATGTGGGGTTGCGAGGGAGAGAAGTGACCCTAACTCTCTCACGGTAGTAATTAGCGTGGTGGTAGATAGTTCTCATAACTTCTCTTATTGAAAACTTCGTACCAAAACCCTACAAGTTTAGTGCTCAGAGCCGTGGAAACGATGTGAGTCTAGAGGAAAAATATTGAGTAGCATACCTCTGGTTAAATATTTTTAATTTGAAAGGAATGTTTTTTTCATCTTTTGGGAAGAGTTTTGAGAAAAAATGAGAAATGTATGTTTATGATTTGGGATTAACTTTACGCATACAAATGCGTACAAGAATAACGATAACCAAGTAAATTTATAGTGTTATATTGTCAAGAAATGGATTGCACCATTGACATCTGTCGTAGGGAAAGATTGAGGTTCATTCAAACTGATCATTATATTTCTGGTTCTGTCATTATATTTCTCTTTATCAAACGTTTGCTTGCAAGTACTAACTAGTAAAATATTCTGTACATTTCAGAACTTTTAATTGAGTCAACTAGAATTCTGGATATATTGTGTATTAAAATAAGAACTACTCGAGTTCTCCTTTCAGTGTGGATTCACCGAATGAACCGACAGTCTCTTGTAGAAAAGTAAATCTCGTGTAAATATTTTACCTGTAAGGTGACTTTTGCCAAGAGCAAGTAGTTATTCTTAGAAACTTTTAAGTGCCTGTCTGTCGGCCTAAGCAAATTAAATGACTTAAGAGCGTTCAGTAAGTTTTATAATTTGGCACCAGTATCGTGGCCGGTGCATTTATGAAACTTAAATTGTCTCATAAATTCCTGCGTCCAAACTTTCTTCGCTCGATCCTTCTTCATCTCGTTAAACGTAACGGGTATTCATCGCCGAGGTAAGAAAAGGGGCCAGCCATTCGAAGACAGTTTCGGTAGAAATTAATGTACATTTATATCCTCCAAGTTTTTCTACTCGCTGTTACATTCGTCTCTCGAACAAAAGGAGCTGGAAAAACAAGGTTGTATCACCAGACTTTCAAATCTATGGTTGCGTGACTTTCGTTTCGCATTTTAACGCCACCTCGCGTCGACTATAAACTCGGAATGAAAGGAGCGTTTCTAAAGGTTTGCAAAGTGTTCTGACAGCCCCCACGAAGGGCGCTCGGCCGTTTCCGCTAATAGGGAATTTATCGCTGGCGGTGAAGGTTGTCGAGGAAAGTTAGGCGTCCGATTGTCTGCGTGAATCCGAGCGAAAGGATCACGCGAAGAACCCAATACAGTTTCGCTCTGGGTTTTACTGAGGGTGGGTGAGAGAGTGTGAGTGAGGCTTTCACTCTTCACAAGCTTTATACGGTGATCGCTGGATTACGTGTTCAATTTACTTAGGAATTTGATTACCTGTGCTAAGCGTTGATTCCACGTTCTTCTGCTCACTCACAAGCCGATTTTCAGCTTTGTCCTTTTGTGTCCTCACCCTTAAATACTTTTATACGTAAGTTTAATTAAAAATTACTGTAAGATTATCAAAGGACGAAGTGGGTGATTCTTTCAGTGGTCAGGGTTTCAACGGTGATTGTTAAACGACGTGCTCTATTTGCCAAGACACGAGTTGACCATCTTTGTTATGTATTGATTCTCCATTATTTTGAGTCGGGATTTTCACTCATCGTACTCTTCATTGATCGCAGTTTCGTTTGAAGTTCGAGTATTTTGTCTTTACGTGAATGTAATTTTTGTTTAGCATTATAAATACTTACACTTTGTGATATTATTAAAGGCTGGAGGGAACGCGCACACTTTTTTAGTATCTCATTATTCTTAAATATTTTGACTTAAATTTTGTGTAATAATTTAGGTTGTGTTTGAATTGAATCGTTGTAAGAACGAGGAAGAAAATATCGCATGAATTACATTTAAAATGCATACGCCGTTTCCCGTCGCCAATCTCACTTGAAAGTTCTTTTAAATATGCACTCCCTCCCTACAGCTCGACTAGCGGTTCATGCATACACTGCCAACGTAAGTCGATACTTACCGCGAACGAGAACATCACATACGCCGTCCTACTGAGCGCACTGGCGCTCCAACGTGCAAGATAGCAATCTTGCGGGATTTGAAATCGCGTTCCGCCGGCGTTACGTGACTTTTCGAACAGATTGGTCTGTACTCATCTCCCCCTCCTATATAGGTCATGCTGAAGTTCAGTCAGCTGCTCCAGCGGCGGAACACTCAATTTGACTCTTCCCTTCCTCGGTAGCGCAATTCTCGGCCGATTACATCAGCAATCAGCGCCTCCACGCTTTTGCCGCCCCCCCCCGGGGCGTTTCGTCCCGGCGTCGCGCCGCACGCATTTGCCCTATTTCTCTTCAACGGCCCTTCGAATCCCATTCCTCCCGCTTCCGAGTCGCAAACGGGGGTGCGATCCTCACCGTTCGACGGCGTCTAGCTACCCTCCCCTCCCCTCGCCGCTCGTCCGGCGGCGATGCGAAGGACGTTTTCGTGACTCCCCGCTCGCTCAGCCCATACTCGCGTCCCATTGGTCGGCGCGCGTCGCTCGCCGCGATTTCTCATATTAACTGAGGCAGCGGTTCGGCGCCGGGCCGCGGGGCGGCGCGCAGGTCGATCCCGCGTTTGTAATGGAGGCGCGTGCGCGAACCAACCGCTGGCGGAACTCTGCCTCCCTTCCCGCTCCCCTCCCTCCCTGCCTCCCCTCCTCCCTCCCTCCCCCGAACCACTACCCCGGCGGGCCGTCGCCGTCCGGGGAGTAAAAACAACGCGATAAATTTTACGCGACGCCTTGATTTAACCCGCCATTTAAGACGCCGTCCTCTTCTCCGCCCGCCCCTTGCCCGCGTCTTACCCTTCTCGTCCGGGGGCCCAAGGGAATGGCGTGCACTTAAGGGCGCGGCCATCTTAGCGAGGTCGCATTCCGCGAATGCAGCGCGTTGAAATTACTAGCGAATGGAACTATGCCGGCTGTAGTGATTGCAGTGGGGTCGATGGCGTGGGGTCCTTGGCTGAATGACGTCTCTACTTTTATTGTCATGACCCTAATTTTCTTAGAAATTATTTTTCGGGGGCGAGAAGTGATTTTTATTGATTAGACGATGTGAAAGAATGTCTTTCGCCTAATCTTTGGAAATGCCCGATTCTTTTAATGCAGTTGTGGACAGTTATTAAATATTTGCTATTGTATAAAATGTTATGGTAGAATCTGGTGAAGTTTTGTCTAGAAATCTTTCTGCTGAAGTAACTACTCGTATACTCAACAATAGTCTTTCACAATATGAGTTTTGGTCTCGAAAAGACAAGTATTTTGAAGACAGTATTTATCTTAAATATACAACATATTCACATTATTTCGTGTTGCGTTGTACTATGATATTAATTATTATAAAGGGCTTGTATATCCCATGAGTTTTGAATACAAATATTTGTATACTGCATATAATACTATAATTTATTTTTACGAAAGACCTTCTTTAAGTAGATAAGTTTCTTTATAGTGTTTGACACTATGCTTCATACGTACCACAGATACGGTTCGCCAATGTCCTGGATTCAGGCCATCCGCCTGTCTAAATGATACGTCAGCCGTGTGTTACAACTTGTTAAAAGTGTCCCAGCTGACTGATCGAGTAGGGGCTAAAGAAAGCACATATTAAGTGAAAAGACGAAATCATGACAATTGCCTTTCATTCATTTAGAGCACGGTACCTTGCAGGCTGCAAGGTGCCGAATTGATGCCGAGAACTTCGCTAGATAACTTCTGTGTTTTGTGGGCACCGCAAGAGTGACCTGGAGAAGCCGTTACGGTTTTCTGCTTAAAAAAAGGACCTCGAGAATCGATTTCTATCAAAAATCTGGAGATGTTATTAAGCTTTAATATGAGGTAAAACTCATTATATAGTTAGATACTTTATTTACGATCATTATTGAAATTTATTTTAAATATATAAAAAAATCGAGAAAATGTTGCGATATATATATACACCGCGTGCAAATGATGGTGAATAAATCTTTTTTGCGTGATTTAAATCTCTCATGAAGAGCTGTATCAGTATATGCAATGTTTTTGTTCAAATCGTAGAAAGTTTTTGTTTTCCATATTAGTATTTGAAGCATTAAATATTTTTTTCTTAGTTTACGCTGAGGTTACAAACCCACTGAGCTACGACCTCCTTTCTTGTAAAACCATAACGAATAGAATGGATTCTATTCATTGTGGTAGAACTATTCAATTCAAGATATTTAATTTAGGCCCTCTGTGAACCTCTACATTAAACAAAAACAGAAAGGAAAAGTTTAATATTATCCTTTAGAAAGCAAGTTTAAGAATGTAAAATAAACATTTCTAATTGCGATACAATGTTATATTTTATGCAAGCCTTTTCATTGTGACAAAAAGGAACATTCATCATATATTAGCGTTTCAGTGCGATGGTATGTGTACCTGTAAAATATAAGTGTCAATTTTAGAGTATTAATATGTCCTATCTTATTTATTTTCGGCTTTTTTGAGATTACAGGAATATTTAACCTTATTCTTAGTTACATATCGTTTCATCCGTTTTATTTTAGTAAAATCATCTCCCTGCAACTCTTCTGTGTCAGATACAATACTATCGACAACCTACGAAAAAAATAATGAAAAACATTTACTGTGTTAAAATAATTGAATTAGTTTTTTTTGTCCGACACATTACTATAATAGCGCTTCCTTATTTGTGTTTGCATCGCTGAATTATGATGTGGGCATTGTCCATCTGTGTATCCTTTCCGCGTGGATTTGGTGGCAGCGCTGGAGGTCACGTAGTCAGAGTGCGTTGGGGAGGAGAGTCTCCGCCCCTTTGATCTGTCAGGCGGTGCAGCGGCAGCCAATGCCTCACCCCTCGGGCCTAGAGATCGTCAGAGCCCCTACACTGAATGGGGCCTGACTATTGGATGTCTTGTGGAGACGGTAAAATGTTACAATCCGTCGGATAGTGCGGGCTCCTGTGGCCAGACTTTAATTTCTAATTTCTAGTGAATTGACATACTACACAACATTTCGGATTAGATTTAAAATTTTAAAGTGTGATCAAAGTATTTTTTTAGCCCTAACCTTGGAAAAACATTTTTTTTCCGCTTTATCCTTCGATTAAACATCCAGTTTACAATAAATGTAATGGGTAATTAATGAGGTTCGTGATGAAAATTGTATTGGAGGCATTACTGCACTAATGAAATTCGTCATTTTTCTGACAACCACGTTAAAAGATATGAGAGAAACGAAAAGCTGTGTGCCACATTCAGTAAGTTATCATATAATATTATAGTTTTAGAAATTCACAGTAATTACTGAAAAAATATATCTAACTACGAACATTACACTCGTATAATACTTTCACCGTCGATATTCATTCAGATCTAGACAAATCATTATCAAAGTGCCAAATTAACATGGTAAACAGTATTATTTTCATTGTTGTTGCTTAAAAGTATAAATTTTATCATCGCTAGATTTTGGACTTCAAAGAGAGACGACATAGACAACAGTATCTTTCACAAGGGCAAGGGATGAGGGATAACATAGATTACCTTCAAAACATTTATAAGAAAATGACTAATACGTCTCCGTGAATAATTTTTGGTACCTATTTGCTTCTTCTTAATTATCAATTTTGTGATGAGTGGACAAGACGTAAAAAATTTCAATAATTAGTACGATTGTCAGCCAGTTGATCCAAACCCCTCATTTATTCACAGCCAGCGTTGCTTGCGCCATAATCCCAGTTCATTCAAAGCTGCCGATCGGGCTAGTGGCAGGTGGTGGGTCGGTGTGAGGCGAAGGCAAACGGGGCGAGACGAGACGAGGCGGTGCGGGGTGGCGCGAGTGGCTCTACGAAGCCCATGGCGGAAGGCGCGAGGCGGGAGTGGGGGGGCGAGGCGGGCGGGCGGGGGGGGTCGCCACGAACGCGATTCTCGATACTCCGCCACCGTTGGAATTACTCAGCTTGGTCGGAGGGGAGCTGGAGAGGGGGCGGAGGAGAAGGAGGAGGTTTGGAGGTGATGCCAGGGCAGTTCCTCGTCGGATGCCTAGGCGCCTTCACCTTCGCAGTCGCTCCCCGTCGACAGGTTTAATAAACGACGTCCGCCTTTGGCTCCGATCACACGCTGGGTCACGAAATAACACTGAATACAGTGTAGTACATTTTCTGTTCCGAAATATGCTTTCTAAACCCAGAATGCATAAATGTTCATTAGTATATTTAAATTTGTAACACACGTAAATGGCATAAAACATTAAAAATGGCCAGAATAACTTTTAAAATAAAACCATTAAGAGAATTTTTTTTTCTGGACAGAAATAAGCTTTTTACCCAGATGCTTAAATGTTATTAGTACCTATTTAAATTTGTAACTCAAGTAAATGACATGAAACCATTAAAATGGGCAGAATACTTTTACAATAAAACCATTCAATCAGAAAAAATAATGCAATGCCGTAATTATAATATCTTGTGGTTTCTATTTAATTTTTAGTTAATTTTCGTGGTGAACTGTTTCGGCGATAATTGTAAAATCCTTTCCTTCAGTTCAAAAATGGTACAAAAAAATATAACGTTTTTACTTTTTCTCTTTTTGTTTTATGCGATCATGTTTTCTTGAGCGCCGCGGAAATACCTACTATCCATTTCTTTACTAACATTTCACCACAACACTCCATAACTGGATGTAACTACAGTTCTTCGCGTTTTTGGGAATACAGTGTTGATATTTCTTTAAATTTAGTATAAGTTATAGTTTTTTGTATATCATGTAACATTAAGATTTATTTAATTGGGTATCTGAGGCATTCATTTATCGACGTTTTCTTGCCTCGCGAAAAGGCCGACTTTAGACCACGCGTAGATTGCACCTTTTGATTTACCGAGAACCTCGTACGCAAATAATCTCTGTAGAAGGTCATGTAACTTTTATCTGGGGGGGGAATAAGTATTTAGCCGGATCCGATTTTTTCCCTCGGGATTGTTAGCCCTGGGGGTACGGAAGGTAACTGATGGATAATGTGGGGTGAAAGTACGACACGCATATCAACGTACGCAAGTACACTCATGTCCAAGGCGGGACTCGGGAACTCGCGGATCTTCTGGTCTGAGACTCTTAGTCACTACTTCTTAGCGCATCTCGACTACTCATCGGCTATTGACTTTATTATTATTTTTAATTTTTATATTATTATTATTATTATTATATTATTAATTAATTATTATTAATTATTATTAATTAGAAATGATTATTCATTGCTCCGCCCTTTTTATGCGTTACTTTTTCCTCTTTTGAGTCACTGTGAGTTCGCACTGTGCTCTTCCGACGCGCCTCGCAGCCATGCTCCGCCCACGCATCGGGCGACGGACGTAAGGAACGCCATGAGGATTTGCCTGCTGCCTGATGGCGGGCGGTGGTGGGGGTCCGGCGGGGGGGGGGGCGGGGGGGTGACGCGGACTGTGGGACGCCTGTGACAACAATCCGGATTGGCTGATGCCAACAAAGCCACCCGCGCTTTCATTCGATTTTATGTTGCAAATGAAAGGATGCCGAGGGAGCCTGCGTTCCGGTGGATGGTTTTGCTTGTTTGGCACGTTTTCCGAACAGATTTGAGGGCTATAGAATGGCAAGGAAAGTAAATGAATGTGAAAAGATAAAATAAGTAAACGATTCGCTTGAAAACGCACGTTTGTGACGGATTCAAAATCTTTGGGAAGCGTGCTGAGGATGGAAGATAGTAAATGTATTCACAAAAGGGAAAGGACAATGCAGAATTGTATGCAATACTGGTCGATGGTTTGTATTTAATATATATTATATGAAATGCATTCCCGCATGTATAAAACATTGATAAGCGAATCACCGAATGTGTTCGCACTGTGTAATCTGGCTCGTGTATCTTGTTTTGTACGTTTGTGTGAGTTCAATGTTTTCCTTTGTATGTAAACTACACAGTAATATTTAACGAGAGATGATGGTATTATTTATTATTATGTGTCAATTTCTCTCAAAGGGGGCAATCAATTTAAAATTGAATTATTTGTATTCACGCATTTCACAAATGCATTTATTTTATTGATACCACTAGTGTTCAAACCTGTAACGGTTAATTACAATAGCGTTTTGTCATATTACTAAACATTGATCTTGTCATGACACATGTACGGCTTAGATATTTTATTTAACATGTATTTCAATTAGTGTAAGACCTCGAAGTCCTTAATTAATGTTCACGATTTCTACAAATATAAAAGTGGTGGATGAAGTTCCTATCTTACCATTCATCTGTTCCAAAGATTTGTAAACCCGTGTAATGCACTTATCATCATTTGTTGTAATTCGCATTAAAAATAGGTTGGGTGATCTTAAAATTAATTATTTAATGATTGAATAATTTATACTGTAGTCATAAGAGAATATTTTATGGAGTATCTGTTTCTCCAACTCACATATTTTCGTGTTAAAGAGGTACTAAAATGTCAATGTAATTAATTTTAGTAGACGAAAATATTTTTATGTCAATCATTCTGATGTAAATGTTACGAATATACGCATTTTATAATTTCATTTTGTATAATTGAAATTAATTTAGAAATGGTAATTTGAAAAATATAATTACTATACTAAATCATGTTTCTAGTTTCAGTGTGTTCCGCCGGTATTAGGAACCTCTCGGGTTAGTGCTGGGACCAACGAGCAACATCTATTTCATGAGAAAAAAATTATGAGAGCAAGCTCTGCCGTAAAGATGAAATATCCCGCTCTTTTAACATTCGTTTCTTTAACCGCGCTGGCACCCGTATCACTGTCAAGTGTGTCTCAGGGCATCAACGGATGTCTCTGCAGTGCCTTTGACCGGGAGGTCGGAGGATTCGAGTCTCGACGGTGATTTCCGTTCACAATTTGTACATCGCGAACTGCTGGGCAGAAGGATACATCAGTAGAGAGTTACATCTAATAAATACTCCAATTTGACGATGTAAATTACGAGATTGTATTTCCACAATGTATCTCCCCAAACAGACTTCTCTCATCCTCGCGAGCCAATTCCCAAATTAGACTACGCAATGAGTCACAAAAAGAGCGCCAGTCGCCTCTAAAAACATGCGCTCCGCCGTTTCCGTAAACATTGCTTACGCGGTGTCGCAGGGCAGCCGCTGAGGGGGCGTCTTTTGAGCGTGGGGAGCGTGTCTGGGGCTGTGACGGCGATCTGGCGTCGCGCGGGGGCGGCAGGGCTGCCCCGTGGGAGCGCGCGGGGGCCAGTGACCAATGCTCGAGGGGGACAAGGGGCCCGGCCGGCGCGAAGAGGGGAGATCGCGGGGCAGCGCCGCATTTCTTGCTGACGCACGTTGGAACGGGAAGCGCCCTGCGTGAGTGCTCCACTCTATGGGGATGTTGCTTGGAGATGCATCATTTATGTGGAGTGGCTGTAACGAGTGAGTTATTTAAGCTGTTGTCGTGCGGATCTGTAAGGGACGTTTGTTTTGAAGGTGTCTTAGTAATGTGAGGTGTTAGTATTTTAGTACATAGGTAAACTTTAAATAATAGGTAATATGAAAGATAACACTTAATTAATCTACGAATGTGTTCATTTATCCAATTTCCTATTAGAATAATAGATGCAAAAATAGTTTATTGGCATGATCATATGCACAATCATTTCACGAATCCGGCTATTGTCTAATCGTAAACTACGTTAGTCCTCTGTATTATATATTTTATCATCTACTTTGTATTTTATCTTCCGTACTAATTATATTATTAATTATATTTATCAGAATGATTTTGATATCACTACGACAATTTATGCAATGTTGAAGTTTTTCGTCTTTTTGTATAAAAATGTAAGAGATCGTATTTGATGATATCGGAGCTTCAGAATTATATGAGTAATATAAACGTGCGTGTTCCAAATACTTTGTAATTATTTGCGAGTATTAGAAGAAGAAAAACAGGGGAAAAATGGCGGAACCATAACAGAGAGCACTTTAATCGAAGCTGCCGCCCAGCTTCCTGGAACTAACAAGGGTGGACCGCAGATCCGACTCCGCAGGCACAGAAACGAACACCGCAACTGTGCTGCAGCGAGCAGCGCGAGACGTGGCGAGGGGATGGGAAAACCCGGTCCCAACGACCGCGCCGGAGTCTGCACCAGAGGCCGGAGGGCAGCGGGAGCAAGCCCAGAACACAGCGCGAGGAGTTCTCGGGTCACAAGGTGGGGCCGGCCGGGCGAGGTTCAGGAGGGGAGAGGGTTGCAAGAGTGGAATGGGGTCGGCCTGTGAGATGAGCAGGCACTGCACGGTGACTCGGTGCAGCCCTCAGAGCGTGGGTGAGTATTCATTCCGGACGCGTCCTTAGTCCCGTAAGTTTAGTGCGGAATGTCTAGGGCAGTGGGAGCTATTCCGCCCCCTGAAAGGTCATATGCGACACCGCTCCTCACGCCTATTTGCGAGGTTTCCATCCTCCAGGAACGATAAGAATGGGTACGGAGCGATCGTGTACCGACTATGGGTGATTTGTTAGGATACGGCTTCGGCATTTCCCTAGAATAGAGTGCAGGAGCCACGGAAAACTACTGACTAGAAATCTCCTTCAGACAGTGAATACATCCCAACTACGTATCTACGATGGAAAATCTACCGTCTTCGGAATCCTAGGACGTTTCTCCGGATCTGCGGGTGGTGTGGAATTTGAACGAAGGGCCGGTGTGGGGCGGCGAACCGGGGGTGAAACGGGCTGGGGTGGGAGGGGGCGGTGGTGGGGCACCTGGCTTGGCGACGTCGCGCCGCAGCCGTGTGATAAGCTCTTACGCGACGCGCCCCCGTCCCCGTCCGCCGCAGCCGGTGTGCCGTCCCCCGCCCACTCGTTACGGCGGCCGGCGAGTGCCGTGGGGCCTCGAGCGTACTCCGGGAAACGTCGCTCGAGGGACGTCGCTTTCGCGATCGCGGCAGAAAGTATATGAAGCAAGCCGGCGGCGGCAGGGCGTTTCCACCTTTTTTCCTCTTTTTTTTGTCTTTCTTTTTTTTCCCCTTCTTTTTTTTTTTCTTTTTGCGGTTTCAATAAGCGTGAAATGGAGAACTCTCGTCCGTTCTCCCGCGACTCGGAGTGCAATCGAAAAAGCACGCGTGTTGCGTGCGTTTTTGTGCTGTTCTGCGTCGGAGGTTTGCGAGTGGGGAAGGGAAAGACTTAAACGCCGCTTTCGTTTCGAACGTCCGGCTGCGAAAAGACGCCGCGGCGCGTGGCACTGAGTGATGAGACGGGGGTGGACGTGAGAGAGGATGTGTTGTTTTTTGTTTGGCACTTGGGAAGGGAAATATTTTGAGCTACGTCTTTTTTAAAAGTTTTCCTTAACGAGGCTTGAAAGCTAATTAAACACACCAGCCACACACCCCAACATATAATAATATATATATATTATATATATATATTATATATATATACTATATATATATATATATTAGTATCTGATTAATAACACTTACAGAATTTGTGAGTGTTTATTATTTTTTTCTTCAGATATTGACAACATACGCAATATCATTCTTATAGAAAATTCAATCACTGATAATTCTCAATGTTGGTGTGGTTGAAAACCTTGCAACTACCAGACACTAGGCTACGGCTGTTGCAATCTACTTTCAGCAACTAGCATTCCAATGTATGTAAATATCTTCAACCATTCACACAAGCAATCGGCATTGTGAATGTTCCAATCTCTTTTCCTGCGTAGCGCTACGGTACGTACTACTTTGTCGTATTGTACTTTGAACTCGTCGGACCGCGGATGCCGCGCTGCGGTGAAGAACAGGCGGAGAGCGCTGGGTGATCACGCATGCCGGAGTGGTTTTGCGGTCGGGAAATGAAGGCACGTGCGCAGTGGCGCGGCGGCGACCGGCCGGGCGGGAATGCGCAACAGGCGGGAGGCGGGGGGGGAGGGGGGAGGGGTGTTGGCGCGAGGAGCGAGCGGCCCAGAAACGCCGTCGCTTTGATCGGCGCGGATTTGCTTTGATGCCTGACTCGCTGGTCAGTGAGTCCGGCCACGCCGCCTACGCCGCCCCCGCCCGCGGCTAGTCACCGCCCACAGCCGCACCGGAGCCCCGCCCTTCCCCCGGCCGCATCCGCCTCCTGGCCGCCACGCGTCCACATACCAGCTCTCGTCCCGCTCGTCGCCGCCTCCCCGCTGACGTCGACGGTCACCTCCGCACCTCACGCCACATAGCTCCCTCGACCCCACCCCGCGTCCACATCGCAGCCCTCGCCGCCACACACCATCTCGTCGAAGCCCATCTCCTACCCTTCGCAGATCTCCGCTCGATTCATATCTCATGCTGCTACATACGCCATCCCCCTCTCCTCGCCAACGCGGTTGTCGCCGCTTTCCTCCACTCCCCTGCCCAACCACCAGCGCCCTGCGAGTGCCTGCGTCGTCTCGCGTTCGTCAAGGCCACTCGCCCCCCTCCAGAAGAACCGCGCTGAAGGATAGCACATGCTGTGCACGGTGCCCTGAGAATACACAAGGACAGATTGACTGATTATCAGTTTGACGGTTGTGGGAATTACGGTTCAACCTGGTGTTTGTGGGAAGTCACGTAGAATTGCACATGTAGATCGTTGAATAAGTGTGAATGCGTTAAATTAAAGAATGTAAATTATAAATTGAAATAGAGTAATAAAGGATTTAAAAAATTTTCTTAGCAATAATGGGTTTTGGGCAAGCAATTTGCAGCTTGCAATTTACAAACGTGCATATAATTTCATTAATGCAATATATACAGTTATATAATTAACATTCTTTTAATTAGTTAAGTTATAAGTAATTGAAGTAACTTTTAACTTTATACTCCTTCTTTGTACTTCCGTGATTATCTCCGCCCTCTCTTTTAGTACATTGGCTGAACAGCACAAGCCAAACCTGGTCAAAGCAACTCAGGTGATCGCAAAGTGAAAGAATAGATCGTACTCTTTTCGGTTCTTCAAAAAGAGAAAGCGCATTCTAAAGATGACATGCACATCTTTGACACTACCTAAATTAGAAACATTTTAGTATCAATGCGCTACTCTTTTGGCTAATTAATAAAATTCACAAGTGAACGGAGAAGCTACTTCAACGTTTTCATAGTTATATATTTTTTCCTCTTAGATTCTACGCCCGTCTTCTAAAATGTGATATGAAAAGGCTGCTTGGTCTCAGCGTCGTCAAAATTGCGTCTTTCTATTAAAGAATTTACTGCCTCTACGGCAATCATTTTTGTTATATGTTATGGCACAGATCACATCGGGTTCTGCCGTGTTTCATGTGAATTTTTAACGCCAGAGTAAATACTTGTCGGGCGTATAAATCAATATCTGTGAGTTTTAACACACCTCGCCATTGTTTGTTTAATGAGCGTGGTTTTGTCGGCCATTCCTGTGCGTAATGCACTGTTTCTTTGCGTGAGAACATCAACGTTAATGTGTTCTGATTAAAGTTCGAACATTAACGTCGTCTCGTAGACCCAAATACCTAGCTCCTTTGTAGTAATTTATAATCTCCCGCGAGGTGCTGCGACGACGTTGATTAGGCAAGACAATTAATTGGACGTGAAAATTCATCTCGCAGTTCGCTGAAAACGAGAGCGGGCTACTCTTTATAAGAAGCGCTTCTTTATAAACTTCGCAAGGAAGCCATATAGGTAAGTTGTTCGCTGTTTCAGGAGATGAATCGCCAGGAGAGGGGCGGTCAGGCGATGGAGGGGGAGAGGGGGAGGGGGAGCAGTGTGGATAGAAGAAAAGCGCTGTTTTTGAGAAAGAAGTCTTACTGCGCTCCTGCCTAGAGAGAATGGGGGACTGAGGGCGTAAAATTTTGTCCGCATTTCGGCGCTGGACGCGGATTCATGATCATAATTATGTACGCTTTCCAGTTCAGCTCTCGGTTTTGTTTCGGGTCTGCCTTTAATGTTTTGGAGAAATGTATTTTGTGGAGATAAGGTTCTTTTTGTTTTAAGCCTTCGTCTCTGCTTGACGTGTTTTTTAATCAGATTTTTTTTTTTTTGCTTTTGCTTCATTCTAAGCAAGTTTATCAAAATCTAAGAGATAATTGGCTCTTGTTGAAACGTGTATTCTAGTTGCTAGTATGTTTATGGTCTCATCTCTCTCAGTTGCGAGTATTTGTGGACTGGGGGGTTTGTCTAATTATGAAATAAATTCTTTTAGTTACATTTGTATACGAGTCTTTTAAAAGAAATAAATTCCTATAGTCTGAATTGGACTTTGACTTGTAACATCATGTCCAGTTCTAATTTAAATACTTCGTCCATTCGTTTTGGTGATTAGGTGGTTGTCACATTCATTTCGTTGACATATTGACCTTATTATTTAAGCGTAATGTAATTTTGACAGTTGAGTGTTCCCTGGACGTCTTGTAGCGTAACTGAGCCTTAGTCGCCGCGTGGTGCAGAAAAGCCGTGTTTTCTTGATGCAATTAGAACCAGATGCAGTCATATCATACTATTCCACTCGTGAGAACCGAACCAAGGTAATCATTTTTCTTTGTGTCACTCAATCAGAGGGGAATTGCCAGAGGTTTGAATCTCTAGAGTTGTGTCATTTCAATTTCTACGCTATATACACACGATCTATATATCAGTTTTGGTAGATTGCAATTCAAAGTGAATGTAATGGTCGTTATACTCAGGGAATTCAGCCTCAGCGTCAATACT
>BOPP01000057.1:6981688-6992270 GCA_017312745.1 Gryllus bimaculatus | reverse complement strand
GAGAGAGATTCCGCCGATATGTAGGAACCTTCGGTTATGTGCTGGGTACAACGAGCAACATGCTATTTCAATTGGAAGAGAAAATTTATGAGAGCTAAGCTTCTGCGTAAAAGATGAAATATCTGCGTCTTTAAACATTCGTTTTCTTTAACCGCGCTGGCTATCCCGGTATCACTGTTCAAGTGTGGTCTGGCCAGGGCATCAACGGATGTCTCTGGGCAGTGCTTTGACCGGAGGTGCGGAGGATTGTCGAGTCTCGAATCGGTGTATAGTGATTTCATACGACAAGATTATAGAAAGCTAGTTCGAGGTTTCAGAGCCGCTGAAGAAGACTTATTGAGACGCGGCTGCTCTGATATCGGTGAGTTTTTTTCCGTGGTTTCTCGATCGATCAAATGACTTTGGCCGAATGCCGGGGGCAAGTACTCCTAACAAACAGGGCCTACGGACGCGCGCGATATTTTCTCTCTCTTCTTGTTCCGCGAAGCCTGCGAAACAGCGCTTTACTTATTCCATTTAATGATTTGAATGGAGAAACAGAATAGCTCCATAAAAGGTATTCTTCTATTACGTACAGGTTAATTTTGTATTCAATTCATTAAATAATATTACTAATACACTGTACTCAACCACTTGTGTGTGAGGCTCAGAGGGTTGTCCCGGACTGGGGCGTGTGCAACGCTGGTAGGAGATACCTTGGTTGGGGGAAAACCCTAGCACAGTCTACGCAGGTTTGGCCGGGGGCAGGATTGTCCTCCCCATCCGCAGGGGATAGATCATCACGCACCTCCCTGTGAGAAAATTATGTACTTGCATTACGGGAACTAGTTAACATTGACGCGCCCGATAGTCAGCCAATCATGAGTCAATCGCAACCGTTATCCGTTTTATGCTTAGGACAGAGAAAGGCAACTTGTGAGGCACTTCCATCGGTAATATTTAAGTTGGTTTCAGTGGTTCAAAACCGATTATATTGGCATCAAGGAAATAGGTTATTATAAACATGTAGGAATAACTTCGTGCGAACCCTAAGTAGAAGCTTAGATACAATGACGCGTTGCGAAGATAAGTAAATTTTTGAATTATTCAACTGACAGACCAGTTATTTTCGGCGTTCACAATTTGTTACATCGCGAATGTGGGCAGAAGGATACATCAGTAGAGAGTTACATCTAATAAATACTGCCCATTTTGACGATGTAAATTACGAGATTGGTATTTCCACAATGTATACTCCCCTCAAACAGACTTCTCTTCATCCTCGCGAGCCAATTCCCAAATTAGACTACGCTAATGAGTACAAACAAGGCGCCAGTCGCCTCTAAAAACTATGCGCTTCCGCCCGTTTCCGTAACACATTGCTTACGCGGTGTCGCAGGGCAGCCGCTGAGGGGACGTCTTTTTGAGGCGTGGGAGCGTGTCTGGGGCTGTGATCGCGGATCTGGCGGCGCGCGGGGGCGGCAGGGCTGCCCGTGAGCGCGCGGGGGCCAAGTTGACCAATGCTCCGAGGGGGACAAGGGGCCGGCGGCGCGACAGAGGGGAGTCGCGGGGAGCGCCGCATTTCTTGCTGACGCACGTTGGAACGGGAAGCAGCCCTGCAGTGCCTCCACTCTATGGGATGTGCTTGGATGGGCATGCATCATTTATGTGGAGTGGCTGTATACGAGTGAGTTATTTTAAGCGGTTGTGCGTGGCGGATCTGTACAGGGACGTTTGTTGTTTGAAGGTAGTCGTTAGTACATGTGAGGTGTTAGTATATTTTAGTACAATAGGTAACTTTAATAATAGGTAATAGAAAGATAACATCATTATTATCTTACGAATGTGTTCATTGATCCACATTTCCATATTAGAAAAATAGATGCAGAAAATAGTTTTAATTGGCACATGAATCATATGACACATCATTTCACGATCCGGCTATTATGTCTAATCGGAAAGTACGTTAGTCCTTGGCTATTATATATTTTATCATCTACTTGTCATCTCTTATCTTCCTACTAATATATATTTATAATTAATTTCTCAGAAGATGTTTTGATAATGGCACTACGACATTTAAATGCAATGTTGAAGTTTTTCGTCTTTTTGTCATAAAAATGTAAGAGATCGTTTTGATGATTATGCGGAGCTTCAAGAATTATATGAGTAATTAAACGTGCGGTGTTCAGAATACTTTTGTAATTATTTGACGAGTATTATGAAAGAAGAAAAACAGGGGGAAAAGTGGCGGAACCATTAACAGAGAGCACTTTAATTGCGAAGCTGCGGGCCGCAGCTTCCTGGAATCTAACAAGTGGTGGACCGCAGACGACTCCGCAGGCACAGAACGAATCGCGGCAACTTGTGCCTGCAGCGAGCAGCGCGAGACGTGGCGAGGGAATAGGGAAACGCGGTCCAACGACCGCGCCGGAGTCGCACCAGAGGCCGGAGGGAGCGGGAGGCAAGCCAGAAGCAACAGACGCGAGGAGTTCTCCGGGTCAACAAGGTGGGGCCGCGGCGGGCGAGGTTTCAGGAGGGGAGAGGGTTGCAGAGTGGAATGGGGGGGTCGGCCTGTGAATGAAGCAGGGCACTGCACGGGTGACTCCGTGGAGCCCTCAGAGGCGTGGGTGAGTATTCCATTCCGCGACGCGTCTTAGTCGCCGTAAGTTTAGTGGCAGCGGATGTCTGGGCAGTGGGGAGCTATTCCGCCTCTGAAAGGTCATATCCGACACCGCTGCCTCCACGACCTACTGCGTAGAGGTTTCCATCTCCCAGGTACGATAAGAATGGGTACGGAGCGATCGTGTACGACTATGGGTGCTTGTTGGAATAGGGCTTCGGCATTTCCCTAATAACGAGTGCAAGGAGCACGGAAAACTACTGGATTAGAATTCTCCTTCAGACGTGAATACATCCCCAATCTACGTATACTACGCATAGAAAACATCTGCTGTTCTTCGAATCCTAGGACGTTTTCCGATCTGCGGGTGGTGGGGAATTTGAACGAAGGGCCGGTGTGGGGCGGCGACCCGGGGTGTAAACGGGCTGGGGGTGGGAGGGGGCGGTGGGGGGCACCTGGCTTGGCGACGTCGCGCCGCAGCGCGGTGTATAGCTCATTAGCGAACGCGTCCCCCGTCCCCGTCCCCGCAGCCCGGTGTGCCGTCCCCCCGCCACTCGTTACGGCGCGGCGAGTGCCGGTGGGGCTCTGAGCGTACTCCGGGAAACGTCGCTCGAGGGACGTCGCTTTCCGCGTCGCGCAGAAAAGTATATGAAGCAAGGGCCGGCGGCGGCAGGGGCGTTTCCACCTTTTTTCCTTTTTTTTTGTCTTTCTTTTTTTTCCCTTCTTTTTTTTTTTCTTTTTGCGTTTCAATAAGCGTGAAGATGGAGAACCTCGCGTCCTCGTTCTCCCGCGACTCGGAGTGCAATCGGAAAAGCAGCGCGTGTTGGCGTGCGTTTTGTGCTGTTCTGCGTCGGAGGTTTGCGAGTGGCGGAAGGGAAGATTAAAGCGCTTTCGTTCTCGAACGTCCGGCTGCGAAAAGCGCGCTCGGCGCGTGCACGAGGTGATGAGACGGGGGTGGACGTGAGAGGAGGATGTGTTGTTTTTTTTGTTTGGCACTGGGAAGGGAAATATTTTGAGGCTACGTCTTTTTTAAAAGTTTCCTTAACGAGGCTTGAAAGCTAATTTAACACACACCCACCACACACACACCACTTATATTAATATATATATATATATATATATATTATATATATATACTATATAATATATATATAGTATAATTGATTAATAACCTTAAGATTTGTGAGGTTTTATTAATTTTTTTCTTCAGAATATTGACAACATACGCGAATCATCATTCTATAGAAAATTCCAATCACTGATAATTCTCAATGGTTGGTGTGTTGAAAACCTTGAGCATACGCAGACACTAGGCACGCTGTGCAATCTAACTTTCGCAAATCTAGATTCCAATGTATGTAAATACTTCTCAATTCACAAAGCATCGGCATTGTGAATGTTCCAATTTTCTCTTCCTGTACTGCAGTACGGTACGTACTACTTTGTCGTATTGTACTTGAACTCGTCGGCCGCGGATTGCGCGGCTGCGGTGAAGACAGGCGGAGAGCGCTGGGTGATCACGGCATGCCGGAATGCGTGCGGTCGGGAAATGTGAAGGCACGTGCGCAGTGGCGCGGCGGCGACGGCCGGGCGGGAATGCGCAACAGGGCGGGGCGGAGGGAGGGGGGAGGGGTGTTGGCTGCGAGGAGCGAGGCGCCCAGAACGCCCGTTCGCTTTGATCGGCGCGGTTTGCTTTGATGCCTGACTCGCTGGTCAGTGAGTCGGCCACGCGCCGCCTACGCCGCACGCCCGGCCCCGCCGGCTAGTCACCGCCGCACAGCCGCACGCGGAGCCCGCCCTTCCCTCCGGCCGCATCCGCCTCCTGGCCGCCCACACCGTCCACATACCGCACTCGTCCCGCATCGTCGCCGCCCTCCCCGCTGACGTCGACGTCACCTCCGCACCCTCACGCCCACATTAGCTCTCCCTCGACCTCACCCCCGGTCCACATCGCAGCCCTCGCGGCCACATCACGATCTCGTCGAAGCCCATCTCCTACCCTTCCAGATCTCCGCTCGACTTATATCTCATGCTGCCTACATACGCGCATCCCCTCTCCTCGCAACGGGTTTGTCGCCGTTTCCTCACTCCCCTGCCCAACCACCGCCCCCTGCGAGTGCCGCGTCGTCTCCGCGTTCGTCCAAGGCCACTCGCCCCCCTCCAGAAGAACCGCGCCTGGAGATAGCCATGCTGTGCACGTGCCCTGAGAAACTACAAGAGACAGATTGAGATTATCAAGTTTGACGGTTGTGGGAATTCCGGTTCAACTGGTGTTTGTGGGAAGTCACGTAGAATTGCACATGTAATCGTTGAATAAGTGTGAATGCGTTAAATTAAAGAATGTAAATTATAAATTGAAATAGAGTATAAAGGATTTAAAAAATTTTCTTAGCAATAAATGGGTTTTGGGAAGCATTTGCAGCTTGCAATTTACAGAACGTGCATATAATTTCATTACATGCAAATACTATAAGTTATATAAATTAACATTCTTTTTAATTAGTTAAGGTTATAGATAAATTTGAAGTAACTTTTAACTTTATACTCATTCTTTGTACCTTCCGTGATTATCTCTGCGCCTCTTTTAGTACATTGGCTTGGAACAGACAAGCCAAACCTGGCAAAGCAACTCAGGTGATTCGCAAAGTGAAAGAATAGATCGTACCTCTTTTCGGGTTTTCAAAAAGAGAAAGCGCATTTCTAAATGAATGACATGCACCATCTTGAACTCACTAATTAAGAAAATTTTAGTATAACAATGCCTACTTTTGGCTAATTAAAAAATTCACACAAGTGAACGGAGAAGTACTTCAACGTTTTCATAGTTATATATTTTTTCTGCTTAGATTCTACGCCCGTCTTCTAAATGTGATATGAAAAGTGTGCTTGTCTCAGCGTGTATCAACAATTGCGTCTTTCTATCTAAAGAATTTACTGCTCTACGGCAATCATTTTTGTTATATGTTATGGCACAGATCACATCGGGTTCTGCCGGTTTCAGGTGTGATTTTTAACCGCCCAGAGTAAATACTTGTGTCGGCGCGTAATAAATCAATATTGTGCATGTTTTAAACCCATCGCCATTGTTTGTTTAATGAGGCGTGGTTTGTCGGCCATTCCTGTGCGTAATGCACTGTTTCTTTGCGTGAGAACATCACCGTTAATGTGTTCTGATTAAAGTTCGAACATTAACGTCGCTCGTAGACCCAAATACTAGCTCCTTTGTAGTATTTATAATCTCTCCGCGAGGTGCTGCAGACGACGTTGATAGGCAAGACATTAATTGGACGTGGATAAATTCATCTCAGCGTTCGCTGAAAACGAAGAGCGGGCTACTCTTTATAAGAAGCGACTTCTTTATTAAACTTCGCAAGGAAGCCGATATAGGTAAGTTGTTCGCCTGTTTCAGGAGGATGAATCGCCAGGAGAGGCAGGCGGTCAGGCGATGGAGGGGGAGAGGGGGAGGGGGAGCAGTGTGGATCAGAAGAAAGCGCTGTTTCTTGAGAAAGAAGTCTTCTGCGCTCTGCTAGAGAGAATGGGGGACTGGGGCGTAAAATTTTGTACCGCATTTCGGCGCTGGACGCGGATTCATGATCATAATTATGTACTGCTTTCAGTTCAGCTCTCGGTTTTTGTTTCGGGTCTGCCTTTAATGTTTTGGAGAAATGTATTTTGTGGAATAAGGTTTCTTTTTGTTTTAAGCCTTCGTCTCTGCTGACGTGTGTTCTTTTAATCAAGATTTTTTTTTTTTTGCTTTTTGCTTCATATCTAAGCAAAGTTTATCAAAATCTAAGAGATAATTGGTCTTGAAGAATAATTTGCAAGTTATTGCGTGCTCTATTTCTTTTTTAACAATATTTACTATGTGCGTTATTTACAGTCGAACACTATCAAAAGAACTTCAAAATGATTCAACTTCTTGTAATGTCTTTTTCCTTTCATAAAATACGTAGTAGTTTCATTACCTTTGATAATATGAATGGTTAAAGAGATAGAATTTGTGTAATAAATTAGGGATTTGTGCGCATTGTCCGTTTTTAGATCGAGATTGAGATAATTTAGGATTCGTTCCACTGCCCACTAAGCAAATCGCGGATGACGGTTGGGCAGCGTGATTGCTCGCGTGGCGCCGTGGAGGCCGCTCGGGCGGTGCTACGCCGTCCCTCACCGGCGCCGACTCTGGGCGCGTGGCCCGGCGCAACCGCGCTCACTGCGTCAACAGAGGATATTAAAGCGCGCCGCCCGCCAACTCGCCGAGACCCAGACGAGCGGTAGTGGGAGGCGGAGGCGGACTGGGAAGGAGTGGATGAAGGCGTCAGGTGGCGGTGAAAGGAGAACGTCGGACAAGACCGGGTCGGCGGCGGCAGCGGGTTGGAGGGTAGGGGTGTGGTTGAGGCGGCGGTGTAGGAAGCGGAGTGAGGCGGTGTCTTCGACCGGAGGCAGTGGTGAAGGCGGAGGTTGGGCGGCGCCCGGGCCGCGAGTTAGAGCGCGTACCACACGGGAAGCCGACGAAGGAGGCATTCCTGCAAACTTTCCCCTGTGGCCCACACCGCCCCGGACTCGCTCGCAGCCCGCTGAATCCTTGTACCCAACTCGCCTGCTTAGCGCACTGCCGTTGGCGGTTGGTCAACACTGCGCGTTCTTTCCTTCTCTCTTTTCATATCTCCGAGTTTTCCGGCCTTTCCTTCCACCCTTTCCAATGTACCTATCCTTCCCATTTTCTGCAGCTTCACTCTTCGCACGTTCTAGGTCTCGCGAATTTCATTTATTTTTATCTTCTTCCAGCCCCTCTCACGGGTACAGTTTTTGTTCCAGTCGCACCTTCCAAAATTCTTTTACTCAACCCGTTTCTCTCCAACTCGGCTATCCTTGTCCGTCTGTTTCGTCTCTCCTGCCGCCTCTCTCCCCCTCCCGAAATGTCCGTTCTTCCGCGCGTAGCTGTGCCCGCCAAGACGCTCTCTGCTCGCAAGACTCTCCTCGTCCCCCCCCCCCGTTCCCCGCCGTCTTCCCTTTCTCCGCCGCCGGAATTGTTTATTCTCCCGAGTCCATTCCTAGAACTTTGTAAATTAAATTCATGGTAATTTCTGCAAAAGTATACACGCGCGGGCGCCGGCGCGCGCCGCCACCCGCGCCCGTCCCCGGCACCGCCCCCGCGTCTGAAGTATTCCCCGACACGGAATTCTTGCTACCTAATAAGACGCGGTCGCTGTTGGCGCAGAAGGGCCCGCGTGCGCGTGCTTCAAACGTCGTCGCTGTCGCCGCCGCCAGCCGATGTCACGCTTGCACTGTGGCACGGTAATTATTGAATTGAATTGAATTGAATTGAACTTATGCCTTCTTTAAGTGGGGAGACTCGGGCCATCAGGATCGCTCTTCCGTGTGACCACGCAAATTTCACTATCCTGTTTTCGCTAACTAGCGGAGAAAGGAGGTATTTCTTGGGCGGCGAAACTGGTGATTTGAATTTAGCTCAGAGGCGATGTTTAGGCTTGAGGAATTTTTACATGCGAGTAAATCTACTAACATGGGACAGCCGGCTTTACTTCCCCTCCGAAGGAATTGAATTTACGTGACGAGACTCGCGCAATCAGGCCCGCTCTTCCGTCTGACCACGCAAATTTCGCTACGCTATTTTCACCAACTAGCGGAGAAAGAAGGTATTTTTTGGGCGACGAACAGGCGAATTGAATTTAGCTCAGAGGCGTCATTCAGGCTTGAGGATCTTTTACATCCAAGTAAATCTACTGACATGGGACAGCCGGCTTTACTTCCCATCCGAGGGAAGGCGTACGAAGGATTTTTTCGCCCTTAAAAAATCCACGGCGTCGATCGGGTTTGAACTTGCCAACTTGGGTATAAATAAAGTCCGATACGCTTACAGTTACACCCGCCATAACCACCACGCTGACGTAATTACGCGGCGACCGTCAAAGTAACGGAATGTGGATTCGTTTTTGTGGCCTCCGCTTTAATTTCCGTTTGTTTTTCGGTTGCGTCGGTGTTGCGGAGCGTCGTCACCAGACGGTACAAGTACTTTCGTATTTGTGAGTGTTTAGAAGTGATTAAGATAACTTTTTTTCGTTTAGTATTTAAGTATGAAGTTTTGGGTATTTGTTCTTGCAGCATTTACAATTGTGGGGATAATATGATCATGCTTGGATACGTTATTCTTACGTCTTTTGTTATGTTGAGTTATCGACACTCGAAAATCAATTTTGGAATCGGTCGTTCCCAACACATTTCTTAAATTGGTGGTTGTGCAAGGTCTAAACGAACATCGAAGTGTGTGAATTTTCCGTTTTTAAAAAAAATGTTCATCTATGATAAAGATCTTTTAGTCGTTTGAGTGAATGCACACCCAATTTTTGTTTTTTTAGACAATTAAGTGTTCGTGGAAGTTAGTTTTGGACAATCATCTGTTTCATGTCTGTTTCATTGAGATTATTATTTACTGATATTTTAAACCCAGATGAAATGGCTTACAATTTTCTCTATCACAACCTCACAACTAATATAATCGCTACTGAAGCTTTCCTTAACTTAATTGCATTATTGTAATGTAACAACTACGTTTAACAAAAGTTTACTCTCCATTTTACCTTTTCTTGTTTGTATTATACCGCTTCTGAATATTACTCCAAACCATAAGGCAATGAAATGCGTATGGCTGTCGTTGTACAGCCTATCCGACTTCAACCAATGAGCCTAATGCACCATTATGCGACACACTATTAGTGGGCATTTCAAATGCAGACTGATACCGAAACAAGCATCACCTTGTTACAAGACATTGAAACAGATACACGAATCATTAAAAAAATATTGCTTCTTTTATTTCAACTACACCTACATCATGTCATTTTTGGCATGTCACTATTAAAAATTGTTACTTTATTCCCCTTGTAAAATGTTTCTCTACTTGACGCTTGCCATGCAGCATGGTGACGTCTTTGTCCGTCCGTGACATCTGGACTATATTCTGAAATGAAATGCGAGTGGTGTGGTCACGTGGTGCGTGACGTATCTGCTGTTGAGCAGTACGAGCTAACATCGCTGCGCCGGTGCTGCTCAACCATGCCATTGCATCATGATCCAAATTACAAATTCGCGGAAATCGCAGACGTGCAGTTCGGGAACCTTCTTTTGTACTACAATTCTGCTGTAAATTACTTTAAAAACATATTTGAACGTCTTAAATTCTACTTCTCGTTAATGTTTTCCTAATTTGTGTATTCGACTACTTATTCCGTTTGGCATTTTGCCTTATTTTGCCGTGGCTCTCTTCCATGAGGCAGACTCGCAACGGGTGACCTCGGCTCTTGTCCCGTGCATTTTTACTAGCGCTCCTCATCCCATTGAATTTCATCTCTGGTCTTGAAATACGTAGAGTTCTTTGACGAGATACCGCTCAACGGTGTATTAGATAACTTTATAATAATATTATCTATTTTTCTTTTCATTTGTTAATTGTTTTTTAAGTGTTCTTCAGTTAGAGATTTGATTCCATTCTCATTATTACTTACTCTTTGTATAGAGTTCTGAGCTAATAATTTCTAAGAGGTTGCATTGTTACATTTTTAATGTTTATAGTTAGTTACATAGTGGAGGTTCACAGAACTTGCTTGCGTCTTTTATTTTTACTACTTACATTTGAAATTCTCTCTCTTTTTTATTACTTTCTCATTCTTCTCTGAATTTCACTGTTGTCGTAGAAAAAGTTGGTCTGCGTTCTTACTACTGTCAACTTTCCCTCCATTTGTACTATTCCGCTCGCTCCTTTCTTTTTGCCTTTTTGTGCCGTCGCGCGGCTGCCTGCACTTCGCTCTGCCCCAGCGTGCGCATCTGCCGCCCCCGCCGCCCTGGGCAGTGCAGTGCAGCTCGTCCGCCGGCCCCAAAGCCCTGCTCGACCGCGCCCTTCGCTCGCGCCGTGACGAACGACCTCCGCGGAAGCGGCCTCCCGGAGGAGGTCTCCCTCCGCCC
>BOPP01000057.1:6950473-6966982 GCA_017312745.1 Gryllus bimaculatus | reverse complement strand
CATGGGGACGGGAACAGGAACCGAGGATGGGCGACGGGGCGGGGATGGGGAGGGAGGGGATGGGGATGGGGACGGGATGGGGACGGGGAATGTGGATGGGGACGGGGACGGGGATTGGGGATGGGGACGGGGATGGGGAACGGGGACGCGATGGGGACGGGGATGGGTGACGGGACGGGGACGGGGAAGGGGAGCGGGGATGGGGGACGGGATGGGGAGCGGGGACGGGGATGGGGCCGGGGGATGGGGACGGGGACGGGGATGGGGACGGGGACGGGATGGGGACGGGGATGGGGATGGGGAGGGGACGGGGACGGGGATGGGGACGGGGATGGGGATGGGGACGGGGATGGGGACGGGGACGGGGGACGGGGAGTGGGGACGGGGATGGGAATGGGGAATGGGGATGGGACGGGGACGGGGATGGGGACGGGATGGGGACGGAAGGGGACGGGATCGGGGACGGGGACGGGGAAGGGGACGGGGATGGGGAGGGGATGGGGACGGGGAACGGGGAATGGGGATGGGAACGGGATCCCCGTCCCCATCCCCTTTTCCAACACCATCCTCATCCCCTTCCCAACACCGTCCCCTCCTCATTCCTCCACTGTGCTACCCTTGCTCCTAATCCTGCTCATATCCCAGCTCCCATATATTCTCCCACCCTGCTCCCATGTGATCTCCTATCCCGCCTCCTGCGCCCGCATCCGTCCCCGCTTCTACCCTCTTCCACCTGGCTCCCACCCCCTCCTGCCCCCCGCATCCACCTGCCAGCGCCGCAGCGCAGCGCTCGCGCCGACACCTTCAGCGCGCCTTACAACTTGTTCCTGCGGCGAACATAGCCAACGCTTGGCGAGAGCCGCTTTTGAATTAGACGTGACTTCTTGCGGCCGAGCGGGCGTGGCGTGACTGCAGCCTGCGCGAGGTGGCGCCTGCTGCAACTCTGCTCTGCCCACTCTGCCCTTTCCATCTGCCGCTACAGCTCTCGGAAATTTGCATTTCCATGGAATACGTCGTACGTATGCTTGCGGAACTTTCGTGTTTTTGCTTTGCTTGGTGGTATTTTTGATATATTTTTAAATGAGAAAGTTTGATAAATCTTTTGCGTAAATTGTGGAATTTTTCATCTCCACGACTTTAAACTTGCATTACCATTTGTATTCAAATTAGAAAAAAAATGTTTCTGCTCATTATTTTGACATTTGTCGTGACTTCGGCTTGAACATGTATTATCGTGTAACATAAATCACAACAATATGTCGTGAAAGAATAGGTTTTTGTACATTTTCGCGGTATGTTTTTCAAAGTACGAGTATTACAGAGAGATCTCATTAGCAAGAAATTCGTGAAAATTACATTATTTTTTAAAAATCACATTCGATGACTATTTAATATGACATTGACATATAATATTTCATTTTCGTGCTGGAATGATTCATTCTAGTCCACTACTACTACAATATTCATTCCATCCAAAGAATAAACAAATTTTAATTTATAGAATCACCTAATTTTGCGGCATACTTTAGCTCAAATGACACTGGCATTCCAAAACACAAATTTTCAAATCGTGAATAATAATCGTGAATACTATATATTTCATACTCAGTTAATCGTCTCAAATTTAAAATATGTCATTGCTTTTTTTCATTTTTCTCTGTAGGTAAATAGTTACCATATTTTCAATTATCTATAGTTGCTCTGCGGTTACTTTTTTAGTTTTGCATTAAAAGTAATGTGAAGAATTGAATATAAATCAAATTTTTCATGTTATTGAAATAATCAAAAAATTGTCTATATTTGGAAACACTTGCGTCAGCTCTTTTCTGATGCCTGTCCGGATTCGTTCATGCAGTGACTACGTCTGCCAGAGACATTTTCAAAAAGGGATCGCCGTGCGAATATTCTGACATGAAAGTGGACAATGTTACATTAAAAGGTCGCCCATTGCAGAGTCATTTTGGGCAGCGAAGGCGAAGCCTTTGTAATCTACGCCAGGTCGGCTTCTTCTGTGCGCAACAGAAAGACTCCGAGTTGAGATAACATCGTGACCTGAAAGACGCTCGTCAAAGGGCCAGATTGGCTTTGGCTTTCTTCCTTTCTTTCTCTCTTTCTTTCGCTTCTATAGACCTTGCCTCGGCGCCCAAACCCTTAACGTGTCCACGCTTCTCAAACATTGCCTTGATACCGCTTTTCGGTACCTTTTATGTTTGTTTGAGAACTTAACAAGTTTTTTGTTGTTTTTTGTTTGTTTTTTTCACTTTTGACTTGTCTCTAGTTTTCTTGACCTACTTTTAACTACAAATTTGTCTGAGTTGTGTGTCTCAAAAGTGTTTGAGACTTATTAGCTGTGATGATGATTATGTTGATGTGATATTGTTTTAATCTAATACAAAGGAATTCGAAAAGTACATACAACAATAATTTCAAGTTCCAGAGTATGTTTTAACAAGGAATGGGACGAGAACTCGCATTTTAAAATGTTTCATTTGTATAATATCCAAAACAAAGTTATAATCGTACTTATTTGGTGTTTTCGGAAACATTTCGGAGTTTTTTGGTATTTGGTGGTCTAATTAGATTTTAACACGTATGCATGCTTGAAAAACTGTTCATTATTTTCTGCTGACAGTTTGTCAACTCCCTTGTTAATAGTACTTCCTTAAATTCACCTTTCTGGACACTTAACGTTCACTTCTTTTCGCCCCTTTCTTTGCTATTTCCTCGGAGCGTTCCCGGTCGTGATTCACTGTTGGCGGCGGCCTTTGTGGAGGCGTCGCTTCTTTCTCGCCGCGGCCTCCAGAGGGCGTCAAAAGCGGAGGCAGCGCCGGCGTCGGCGTCGGCGAGCGTACGTTCCAGCAGCGCGACGCCCTGCGGATGGCCTTGACCGCCGTAAACACCCACCCACTCGCGCCCGAGTGCAGGCAGGCCCGCCCCGCCCCCTCCCTGCGCTCCCTCGAGCACGCGAAGCACTCGTTTGGGGGCCGGCCATTTGCCTGCCCGGCGCCCCGCCGCCGTCCCCCCCCCCCCCGTTACCTTCCCTGCTTCTTCAAGTTGCTCCCGCCACCGTGCCCCTGCACGGCACCCCGCCTTCCTCTACCTGCTGTCTTCCCACCCCACTGTCTCCACCTTCTCTCACCCCCGCCGCCTTCCCATCCCTTCCCCACCTCTCCGCCCGACCCTCCCTGCCTGCCCGACGCTTCCTCTCCCTGCTCTCTTCGTCCACTTTATCCATCTTCACCTTGCCCCCGCCGCCCTCCCTTCCCCGCCCGTACCCCGCCATCCGTCGGCCTCCTCCTCTCCGCCTGCCCTCCTGGCCTGCCCCGACGCACTCCCCTTACCAGCCTCCCTGCCTCGCGCCTCCACATTTTCCCACCATTCACTTGACCACTATCCCGTGACTTCTATCCCCGCCATTCCGTCTCCACCTCCCTGACCCCACCTCCCTGCTTATTCATTTCCCTTTCCCGCCTTCCCGTGCCCCATAGTCCGTGTCCCCACACCCCCCGCCACCTTCCTTCCGTGCCCCCCCCCTCGACCTCCGCAAAATGCCTCTTTCCCCTTCTGGCGCCGCCCTTACTTCTTGCTATGCCGACTCCACCGCTTCTTCGACGATTCCGCTGCTTTGACAATCTGCCAACCTTCAACCATCCCACCCTTTTTTCCCCGATACCCATGGCTATAGCCGACGGAGACTTGTCAAGTCACACTGCTTCTCCCCCCCTCCTCTGGCGTATTTTTTTAATTCACCTTTTCTGCCTTCACCAACTTCGGTGTTACTCTTTTGTTCTTCAGCCTCTCGTACGTCGATTCTCCCACTCTCCCATTACTGCCTTTCCCCGATTTATTCCTTCTAACAAAGCTTTCTGCTGTTGAGACGCCACGCTGTTGTTACTTGCTTCCCAGCTGCTCACCTCCGCTTTGGCGACGTCCCTTCCCATTGGTTGTGCTGTTCTTCCTTGAACACGCTCACGTCGTGTTCTGTGTTCGCCCCATCTGCACATCCTCTTGCCCCTCGTATCTTTCTTTCCGTATCTATTTTATTTTCTTTCTGCTGTCTCTCGTACGGCAATGCTTTTACGTCTACCTCTCAGTATTCATGTTCCGGACACATTCGCGTCTCCCATTCATTCCGACACAACTTTTCTCTCTCATTATTCTCTTGCGTGACGCATTACGCTTACATATTCAAACTACCACTCTATTGTAGCTTTCTCTTCTGTTCCTTATTCATCTTTTAATTTACACCTGCCGTATGTCAATGGCAGCATATCGTGGGTGTTATGTTTACATTTGCATTATTTCTTCCCTCTCTTGACCACTTGTTATTTTGGACGCTTGTTATCCTTGTGTTGTCCACTTGCGTAGAAATATAATTCCATCTCTTTCAAGTATCCCGACTTTCTCTGTTCGCTGTCATCTTTCGTTTTTGTATTTCCCTGCATTCTAATCGTTTGTGGTTCTACAAGTTCATCTCGTTAATCATAAGGATTATTAGCTAGAGACGTTTACTGCTGCCTGAACCTCGGCCAATGTTCTCGCGTATACGTGATGTATATGTGTATGTATCGTCCCAGAGTATCACTGATGTTTTCAGCAATGATAGATTTAGGGGAATCCAACATTCTTTTCGCAGTCATATTTCTAACTTCCTTTAATGCAAGTACGGAAACATGTTTCATTAAAACATAAAACATGAAACATTAAAACAAAATTATTTTTCATCTAACATAAAATTTCTATGAAATGGACGTTACACGGTAATATTAATAGTTGAGTTTGGTGACCTCTTTGCTTGTGCCATCGATTTGGATTGACTTGAATGGATGATTTCCATATATCATGACAACCCTGCCTCAAATCGTTTGATCTTAACTGGAAGCTCATAAAGCACTTTGAAGTGACAATTTCTGTTTTACCCTTTCTAGAGGTAAGGGTTCGAGTTATCATTTAAAATTATAAATGACTTCGATTAATTTTGACACTACTTTATAGCAGTATATAAGTGGTTCTAGTGACAAATAGCATTTGACATAAAAAGAATTAATATTGAAAATGCTTATGAAACGAGCAAACTTCATTAAAGAGATGAGAAATAACCACAGAAACAAATCATTTTTGTAGAGGTCGTTTAGTTGGTTTTCATTGATGTCATAATAAATTCTCTCTTTGGTGCCATTTTTCTTGACCCACATTTATATTAAAAATTAATTCAAGAGCTGTTTTATACTCAAACTATTTGAATTGCGAGTTCGCAACAATTAAATATGTTATACATTTCGTATTACTTACGTATAATTGTCAATTATATTACGTTATTAACTCAATAAATGTGACAATATCTAAGGACAATTTTTGTGTTTCTGTTGCAGGTGAGTGCCAGACGGCTTCGCCATGAACGTGAAATATTGGTTTGTGGGAGACCTGCAAGTGGTAACTAGTCTTAGCGTTGTATGACGGATATGTACGTAGATTACATTTTTCATGTACACTAAATTTCTTTCTTGATTCGATTTGTTTTAATATCTTCGAATTATGATTTACATAGCATCAAATTTTTTCATGTCAGAATTTTCATGCCAATATTATCTTTTTACTACCGAATAACTTCATGGTCGTTTTTTGATAATTTTTGTACATCTTATGTGTCGGTATTTGTATTTGCGGATTTATTGCTTTCATGACGAATAATTGTCAATGGCCACTAGAATGTATTTGGTTACTTCACACATAAATTTTATTAAATCAATTTCCATCAATCACTATCTTTGTTGGCAGATAATAACGTTTTTATTCACAATACATTTTGTGCACTGATATGAGTATTGTAGCTATATGTATGTAATCTGGGAAAGCTGAACATCGTAATTTCCGTAGTAACACATCATGCATGACTGGTCTGAACCCTTAACCCTTAAACCCTGGGCTGAAGTAAGATATTCACCCGAATACATCGCTAAACGATTGTAAGTACGAATTACCGGCTATGTATTGTTTCCGCATTCCTTTGCACTGAGCTCTATTTCACCCAATGGGAACGCAATCGCAGATGGCTTTGGAGCGCGGTGGCAGCAACGCGGGGGGGCGGGAGAGGCAGCGCTGCGGGCGGCGACCGCGACGCCCTCTGGCGACGCAAAAGTGCGGCCGCGCCGCGGCCGGGGCTAATTGATACTTGGCATGCGGCGCCGCCATCAGTCCGTGAGCGATCCGCCGATCTCGTGCACGATACGACGGCCCGCCCCCGCCCCCGCCCCCGCCCCCGCCCCCGCCCCCATCCCCCGCCCCGCCCCCGCCCCCGGCCCCCCACCCCCACCGCCGCCGCCCCCATAATCGTGGTCGCGCGTGATTACTCGCGCGACGGCGAGCCGCGCGTTACGCCTCCGACCACGCGCCCCGCCCCCACCCCCACCCCCACCCGCCACCCCCGCTCCCATCCCGCGCCCACCGCCCATCTTGTAGTTGGGACTCCTCCTCCCACCGCCTCCTCTTCTTTTCCCTTCTTCTCCTCTTTCTACTCCTGCTCCTTCTCGTATCCCTCCTTCCCTTTTTACTCCTCCTCGTCCTCCACCTCATATTTCTACTCCTGCTTCTCCTCTTTGTACTCCAGCTCCTAATCCTGCTCCTCCTGTTCCTCCTCCTCCTCCTCGTGTTTCTCCTCTTTCTACTTCTCCTCTTTCTCCTCTTTACTACTACTTTCTACTACTACTACTAATCCTCCTCCTGTTCCTCATTCTGTTTCTACTCGTCCTCCTTGAATGCCTGCTTCTTTTCCATCATTCTTCTCGTCTTCCTTTTTTCTTGCCCTCTGTTTTCTTCTCCTCCTCCTTCGTAAGTCAAGCACTCTTGTTTTCACAGTCGAGTGCTTGGAAGTGATGGATTTGCTTTTCTAATTCCGGTCACGTGTGCCTAACTTCGCCTGTAAAGTGACACTTTATTATTCTAACTTAAGCTTTTTGGGAGCTAAGTTGTTATTTGTTTTCGCTCTCAATAATGCCTGGTGGTGTTTTTGAATAGGTAGCACGATATCATGAACAAAAATAATGTAATAGTTCGAGATTGATATTTCTTAGGTTTGCCATAGGTTTCAACAATTAGTTTGAATTATTGCAATCAGTAGAGTTCATTTTCTTTTCCTAGTTTAGAAATAAAGCCCTTCTATCTAATACCACCATTCCCTCCCTCCGAATTTTGTGCCTTCAGCAGTATCCGCCCACCAATTGTGGTTCTCCCATCATCTGCTATTTTGCGTGTTTATCTTGTTCCACCTCTTAGCATCTCTCCTCTTTCGTCCTTGTGGGTGTCGTTGTCCCCTAAAACCTCTACCTCTCACTCCTGCCGTGCTTTTGAACCAATTCACTTCGAGTAACGCGAACCAAAGTGGTGCCTTTTATTGAATAGGGGATATATCGCTGCCTGGAAGAAAGCCGTTACATCGTAATGGAACAATTACGTGACATTGTTCCTTGTGATTTTAGACGATGAAAACCGCGACAGCTCCGTCGAAGGTTCGTGTTTTACGTCGCGCACTGTGAGGAAATATTACTTCGCGTAGGTGGTTCCAACATTAGAAGCAAGGTGATCATTTACCGTTTATTTGAGAGAGGCCATTACGAGTGACTTTTCATTGGTGTGCGGTTGCATTAGTTCACATTATGGAGCTCTTTGCATTAAATTTCAATACGTAATCTAATTAGAAGTTATTGAAGCTACATTTTACACGGTACTAATTATCTAAAGTACTCAAATGAGGTATTTAACAACCATAATCCCTTTCTGATATTTAACTCTCCGCCCACATTAGCACCTCGTTAATTATGCAGAGAACCTAAAGATTTTGTGAAATTTTAAACTGAGTTCACGGACACCTTTGATCCGGTGTAGTGGATTGGGAATTCTAAAATTTTTCAGTTCGGTCGTATTGGCAAACAAGTCTATCTTTGAACTACTCTTGTAAAAGTCTATTACAGACAGCCGTCCAAGAAATATGTCATTTTATTGAGCACCAAAAAGCACGATCCGATCCGGTGGCCCAGATCGCTAAGACAGTAGTGCCGTAGTGATCTCGGACCGAAGGATCGCTAGTTGGAGTCCCGCTTCGGGCGTGGTTGTATTGTGTTCATCGTTTCATCCCCTATCATCATCATCATATCGTGTCATCCTCACAGTTACCATACCGTTACAAGTAATAGTGCTCGCTAATGACATAGAAGCAGATGCGACCTTAAATAAAAATATTTAAAAAAATAAAAAAAAGCACGTAGAAAATTAATTTCGCTCATAATATTTGGAAGAAGTATTTTTTTTAAATCTCTTCTGACAGTTCTTTTAACAAGAGTGAGGGATTACGAAGTGAATAAAAGTGAGTTAGTAAACATGTACACATATCTCGTACCAATACTTCTCTTGCAATGTGATACATTGTTACATCGTGCATCATGTCAACGGAAGGGCCACTACTGCCCTTTTGCGAGGGAGGCCGAGCGCGGGTGGTGGGCGTGGCATTCAGGAGGCCTCCTTGGCAGGGTGCGCGTGGGGACCCCTTTACATTTCATTGCATCAGCCGGGCGCAGCGCGGAATCGGCCACTTACGCCTGCGGATCCGAGCTGCTGCGCCGTTGCTGTTGCGGGCCTCTTCACGCGCCAGCCCGGCCCCCGCCTCGCTCGGCGCGTGCGTCACCACAACCCACCCACGCCGTCCAACCGGGCTGTCTCTGCCCCCCTTCCACTCCGGTTTACCGCCTCTCTTTCCTCCCCCAGTTCCGTCTCGACTTCCGCCCCCGCAACTGCCTCCCTCCTTCGGCCTCCAGCCTCGGCCCCCATCGCTTAACAATCCTTCGTACGCCTTCCTTCGGAGGGAAAGTAAAGCTGGCGGTCCCATGTTAGTAGATTTACTTGCATGTAAACGATTCTCAAGTCTCAGTGACGCCTCTGAGCTGTATTGAAATCGCCAAGAAATACCTCCTTTCTCGTCTAGTTGGTGAAAGGAGCGAAGCGAAATTTGCGTGGTCAGACGGAAAAGCAGGCCTAATGGCCTGAGTCTCGCCACGTAAAATAAGGCATCAATTCAATTCAATTCATCGCTCTCTCTGGCCTCTGATCCCACCTTTTCCCCCCTTCTCTGACCCTCCCTCTGCCACCTGCCTCTGCCCACGCGCCTCTGCCCCCGCCTGTGTCCCCACCTTTGCCCCCAACGCTGCCCCAGGCGTCTGTCCCCACATGTGATCCCGTTTCTGTACCCACCTCCTCCCCCGGCATTGATTCCGGCCTCGACCGTCAGCTCCCACCTCTTCTCCTCGTCACTGCCCTGCGCCCTGACTCCGCTCCCGCTTTCTCCCCCCTCCCTGCATGCATCTGCGACTGTACCTGTCAGCCTGCCAGAATTAGCTCCCGCCTGTGGACATCCCTCGCGGTTCTCGCATTTTAGCGTACCATGATAACGCATTTCCCATAACAATTCCATCTGTGGCACTGCCGCACTTTCCCACCACTATCCTAACTGCTTCTTTCTTTCCTCTGCATCAGAGAGATTCTTATATCCACTTTATACTCTTTTAAACTACTTCATTATGTGCATTACTTATGTTCCTCATTTTTCAGTTGTATCTATCACGGTTTTCTTCCCGTTTTCCAATAACTCCTCGAATGCTTATATTCCAGTTAGTCGTCTTAACGCTTATACTGTACTAGCACACATTGAAATTCGTCTTACCGGTAGTTCCGTACTGTTCATAGCAATTCTGTTTTCCTTGCGAGATTTCATTGCTGTAGCAGAATTCATTTCTTCAATGGTTCTCTCATTTAATCATTTATCTTTATCATTGACCTGTACTACCATTACCGTGTAAAACTACAATTACATACTCGTCTCCCTCTCAGTCCTGAATATTCCACCAGGTCTTCGTCAGCAAAGCCAATCTCCACCTTTTTTCAACTGACTTAGAACCTTGACCACATCCTCCTCCCTCGTGTTCTAAAGTCTGACAGTTTCCTCTCTCAGCCTCCTCTCCGTATCCCCCCCACATCGCCAACCGGTCGTTCTCGTTACGACACCGACGAGCTCCTCTGTTCCCCCTCCTGCGACCCCGCGCCGCCTCCGCCTCGCCACGGCGGAAGGGCGGTCGCGGAGCGCGGGGGCGGGGACGCGCCCATATCCGGCATCCCCGCCCCGCCCCCAACCTCTGACCCCCACAACCGACTCCGTTCGTACTGCCGCGCCGCCGCCCCCGCCGCCGCCGCCGCCACATACACGCCCTGCGCCGCCGCCCCACCGCCGCCAGAGCCGCCGTTGCCGCCGCCGCCCTCGCCGTCTCCCCCGGCCGCCGCCCTCCGCCCCCGCTTTCCGGCCGCCCCGCTTCCCGGCCGGCCGCCGTCGCCGCCACCCCGCCGCCCCGCGCCCGCCTCGCCGCTCGCCCCCACCGCCTGCCGCCTCCACTTGCCGCCGCCTCCACTTGCCGCCGCCTCTGACTCGCCGCCTCCTCCAACCGCCGCCCCCGCCCCGTTTCCCGCGCCGCCCCCGCCACCGCCACCGCCGCCGCGTTGCCCGTGGACGCTGAATGCAAATGCATCCAAATTGAATTTCCGTTCCGCGGGCGGTGGGCACGAATAAAAAAGAAACAAAAAAAATTGAAATACACATACATTACACGGGAAATGGTAAAATAATGGAATTAGACGTGCCGGATTATTATGGAGGGATGCCGGAGGAAGAGGCGAAAAAAACCCAGCAACAAACTTTTGTCGAGTAAATATGGAAAACGAAGGTGGGGAGACGAGTGGGTTGCGAGTGGATGGAGAATGAACGTTGTAAAGAGGGGTTAAATGAAATATACAAACGCACGTGGTAGGAGGTGATGATACCGACGCGAGCTCGCAAGCTGCGTTGAAGATTGGGAGTATGCACATATATGAAATGTGAATTTATCTCGATGCGTATTTGTGCTCTGGTCGTATCGCGCCGTGTTTCACTTTGTATGACGTAGATGTTTTTAGTTTTACATATATAACGAAATTTGTTTGCCTAAATTTCAGACTACATTTTCATATTCCAAGAGTAGAATGAATGTGAATAATCGATTGCTTTTTACCATACAGTTTAAAACGAAACAAGTTTCTATATCGATTCATTAATTGTCTATTCTATAGCGTTATAAAATGTTCAAGAAATTAAAAGAAAAGCGGATAAGATATTTGTTCTCGCGTACAGTGTCTGAAAGCTGGCAGTATGCAAACACATCGCTTTTTTTACTCCCCAGTGAGAACTTTCGAATGACGTGCAATACGCGATGTGCACAAGATTGATTTGGCTCGCGCACCTACATAAATCTGCGGGCGCAGCGAGCAAGTGCTGTCCTCGCGTCCGACGATTCGGCTGCGGAAGAGGGAACGGCACGCGAGCGACAACGCGGCGGGACCAGCTCCGCGGAGGCGACGGCAGTTGCGGGAGCCCGGTTGTAATTAGTAATTAAAACTGCCCCGCGGCGCGCGGCGGTCGGCACGCCGGTCGCGGTGCGCAAGACGCGGTAATTAGTATCGGCGCGGCCGCGCTAACGGCTGTCCGCGCCACCTCTGCGTTGCCCCCTCCGGTGCCCGCGTTGCCCCCCTCCACCAACCGCACCCTCACGCAGTCCACGCGCCGCCCACGCGCTGCCCACACGCCGCCCCCACGCGGCCGCCGGTGCGCGTCCCCCGATGGCGGCTGCCTTCCCACGCGCGCCCCTGCCGGCCTCTGCGCGCACCAGAGGCTGCGATGCTCTCGCACGCTCTCGTGGACATATGCCCACCTTCGCTCGTATGCGACCACTCTCGTCGAACCGCGCACGCCCGCCGCCTGTTCTTCCCTGGTCTCCCGTCCCACCACCCCGTTCCTCGTCTTCGCTCCACTTCCCCTCATACTTTGTCATACTCCCCTCCCTCGCCACTTTACCCCTCCAATTTCAACCATTCTGTCACACTCCCCCGCCTCACCTCCCTCAAACCCCCGTCACAATCCACGGCCATTTTCCTTCACTGCTCTCCCCCGTTTTGCTTTACTGCTTACCCCGCCCCCCTCCTTCGCCCGAACCCCTTGTCGCCACCGCCCTAGACCCAACTTATCGCCAGACCTCTCATTCCAGCGCGTTTCGCAACGCCATACACCGTGTTCTGTCCGCACCAGCTCTCTCGCAGTGTCTCTCTCTCTCTCTCTCTCTCTCTCTCTCTCTCTGTGAGTGTGTGTGTGTTCTCTCCTCTCTCTTTTTCTCGGATCACTCTACTCTGCTTCTCTTGGCACTCCTCTCCCCCCTCTCTCTCTCTCTTTCTCCGTTCTCTCCTATCTCTCTAATTCTGTTTCTTTGTCTTTCTGCAGACACACATCGAGTTTACGTTGTTCCCCTACAGCTCTTTCCTTTTAGCTCTGTCGCCATATAGCTGTTTCCATATTATAGCCCCAAATCGCCATCGCCTCTCAAACACCACCTTTGGCGGGAGAAAAGCATCATCATTAGACCTTGTCGAATCAATTCACCTTTCCTCGCATACCACACTACCTCCCACTCGCCATTCCATACCGCCAATGCTGACATATTGTCTTACTACTTAACGCTCACTCCACCAATACATTCTCGCCGCTATTCTGTCCAGACATGAAAGTAGCCATAGTGAAACACTGCTTATGCTATGCTGGCCCACCGACCCATCAGAACACGATCCCAACTATTGTTTCATCCCCAAGGACATGTGAAGGTGCACAGTGACAATTTCAGCCATTTAATTTTCGTCGATTGCGCATTTTCTCCACGTTTCATTTCTACTAGGCATTGTACACAAAAATCTGTAATCTGGAATTTTTGAAAATCATTAAATTTTTTTTGTTCATTTATAATTCTCATGTAAATGAGGTCTATCTGTACAACGAAACATTTTTGATACAATTGTAACCTAGAAAGTAACCTAGAAAGAGCAGAAATTCTGTGAAAATAAAGTTTATTGGGTAAGACTAATTGATATTACATATTTTCAGAACATATTTTTTGTGAACAATCAAGAAATTTCTGTTTTTCTTAAACAAAAAATGTATATTGAACGTTACAAAATAGTTGTCTGTATAATTGTATGAGCATATTTGAAGTATTATTTCGAAGAAAACTGTTTATCAAACGTTTGTGTTAAATGTGTGGAATTCATGTCTAGGAACGCCCGTGGCTTTTACGTCCAGCAGGGACAACCACATGATTTTAGTACCGCAGCTTTAGACTGAGACAACTAAGCAAATATTCGATTGTGGTTTTAAGCATTCTGTAAATGAATCTTCAAGTAGAAGAGTATTAAATTGCGTAGGCGAAAAGTATTTTATCCGAACAATTTATTCTATTATTAAAATTATTTCTGCTATTCCAACATCCTTATTTCTCATTTTCAGGGAAAATAATGACAGTCATAGTATATTAGAAGAATAGCACGGATTCTATTGTCTTCTGGTGGACAGTTCCCAGTTTTCACTTTTTACAAGCTTTTGAGCTGCGTGATGCTTTCACAACGTGTTTGCGCAGTCTGTTTTTTTTCTATTTTCCTCCTTTCTTCTATATAATTATAGAGGACAAACCAGAGCGTGGTTCATTACAGAATTTTGTGATGTACACAATTCTCGCAATCATGTTTGTTTGAATAACGCGTACGCACAGGGCCTGCCCTCATCCTCTTAATTATTGCTCGTCGTACTTCACAATCATCAGGTGATGCGAGCCGAATTTTCGTCACCGGTGATTTTCGAGTGGCATCATCACTCTGTCCAGATGAGTGAGTCTGCTTTGAAGGGCTTTGATTGCGGAAGTTGTCAAACATCAGGCATCTCGTGGAAACTAGATCCACGTACTAGATTGGAACTGCAAAACGAATGGAGTACCTAGCATAATATTTGTTTTATGTTATTAAGTTTAAACTGCTTTCGTAATTACCAAGGCGATAGACATTCACGACGCATACTTGCACTTACACTTACACACAAAGTATAGCCCAGATATGATATTGCAAACAAACTTGCAAAATATTTACATGTTACGTAACATGGAATATGGTTTCGAAATACGGTGTGAGGAATATGTATTTGTTGCAATTTCTGAAAGTGAAATGTTTTGCTGAGATACCTTGTGTTCAGAATATTGAGTATTACATTTTGTGCAAATATGACACAATCATTTGTTCTCAATTTCTTTAGTTAAATGCTCCCGGCTTGGCAATCGCCTTACTCACCCGAATTTTTGTGAATACGTTTAAAACATTCAATTATTATCTAATTTCCATTTTGCAAAAGTCGTGTAAGTATTTCATGCAATGTTATTTCATGTTTATTGGAAACCACGTTTTCTTTATTGACTGGTGGATAAATCTCTCCGTTATGGATTTTAGCTTTAAAATCATTATTTTTTTCGCTCTAATGACGTTTATACAGCAAAATATTATCTGCAAAATCTGTTTAAAATGTTTAATTGAATATATTTACCTATTAATCTAGAAGAGACGCATCAATTGAGTCGTGCAAAACTGTGCCGCGCTTGTTAGTATTCGAAAAACGATAAATTCGAAAAATGGTTAGTGACATAATTTAATTCTTATTTGAACGAAATATATTGATTGTTGTTTATATTATTACTGTTTTTATTTAGAAATTATAAAACTCCGTTAATAAGTTAGAATATTCTTCCGCTTAAAATTAATGAAATCTAGTGGTTCGCCCAGATACCTTCTTCCTCGAAGTCCAATATCAACCTTGCTTTTTTAAATATATCATATTTGCTGCTATCAGCAGCCAGTTCCTTTCACTCCACTCAATACTCCCGACGTCTATGGCGCATTTCTGCCGTCCTTTTCAATGCGTCTTGTCTGTGTTTCGACACACGAAAGGACAAGCCAACGGCGGTGACAGCGACTGTTTCGCGGAAGCTAATTACATTTATTCAATGGGCGCCATCCCCACACCTCTTCGACTCGCCCCCTCTCTCTTCTCGTCCTCCTCTGCGCCCCACTTTCTTTCTTGCCTTGCCAACTTCCCAAATCGTTGTCTTGCCGTACCTGTCCCCGCGGCCGACTACCCTCTGCGTTTCTTTCTTTCCACCTCTTGGCTTCTTTTGTTTCTTACCGCGCTCGCGACTGTCCCACCTCGTTGCCGACGCTTCTCTTATCACCGTTGCCGCCTGGTCTCACCGCACCCTCACCACCCGCCCGGCCGCAGCGTCACCGCCTAGCGCCGCCCATCCCCCTTCCCCCGTGACCGATCGCCGGCGCCGCCGCCGTCGCCACCGCCGCTTCCGCGAACCTGATACGGCCCGGCGACTGGCGTTTTCATTATTTTTAATAAGCTTCTTTTGCAATTGTAATGAGACTGACGTGCCGTATAATGGAATTAATTTTAATTTTAATTTGCAGTTCGCGTCTCTAATGTACCTCCCTCCTTGGCTTCTCTGGCGTCTCGCCGCCGCCGCCGCCCGCCCCGCCTCCTGCGGTCTCTCTGCTGTACTTACTTTGCACCTACTTGGCGGAGAGCGAAGAGAGCGCTCTGGCGGTCATTTCCCGCGGCGCGGGCCGCCTCTAATCCCCGCCGCCAGATAAGTTTCCATTTGCGCCGCCGCCCCAGCCAGCCCACTCGCCCCGCCGTCCTGGGACGCACATTTCTAACTAAAAGTTGCGAGTAACGTCCTTGTCCCCGATTTTTTTGCCGATTTGTGAAATGGGTGGGGATCTTGTTAAGAATTTCCAAGCTCGTTTCCACGAAAAAAAAATTGTTGGGGGAATAATCAGCGTTGCGACGAGAGGAACGGAAGTACGCTTCTTTGGTCTATTAATAGTGTCTCTTTTGTTTTCTGAAGAAATACTTTGCAACTTTATTTATGTTTTTGTAAATTATATTCGTCGGATTGTTCATAACTCGACCAAACGTGACGAAATATGCTTCATAAAATTTGTTAAAACTGAGAGAAGCTATGTAGAGTCGCACTGGACAAGCTTTTCGTTTAATTAAAATCTGAAGCAAAAAAAGAAAGAAAAGAAGAAAAAATGTACTGTGGCTCCTAAATTCTTTCCGCACAAAGTTTTCATTCTCTGCTAGCCCAACCTACTTTCACCTAATAAAAAACGTAGTGTTGACAAAATTACCTTGTGTTACGCCGGTCCCGCTATAACAAAGTTTCTCCGTAGCTCTAGCTTTCGACGGCATAGCTCACCAGAGCCTCAAAAGCGCGCCGCGCCCGCAGCGCTCCTAACGGCGGCTGCGGGCGGCGAGTCCGGGGAACCCCCGGAGGCCCTCTCATGTTAACCGCCCGCGTTTGCCGCCCTTTAAAATTTCTTTCTCTCGCCGCGGACGCCGGAACGACCGCCGCGGAAAAGTTCCTACGCGTATTCACAATATAAATGATGCCGTTTGTGATTATGAAGGGGGTAATTAGAAGTACCGAGCGTAATAAAAATTAATGCGCTCGTCTTCTTTGAAGTGCACCCGGCCGCGAATTTTGTCGTGGCGCTGGGCTTGTGGGTCGCAGC
>BOPP01000057.1:6932829-6943891 GCA_017312745.1 Gryllus bimaculatus | reverse complement strand
TATTGCCTAATAATCATAATCAAATAACAAAAATCTTATGTACGAAGTACTCATAATCAAATAACCATCGAATGTTGCTTCTTATATTTATCAAGTATTTAAAGGTGAAAAATGTTGATGATAGTTGCTAAATGAGTAAGAAATATAAATGTAATACAGTAGTGTCGGAAAGTGAAGGGAGTGTCTTTGTTAAGGAAATAAATTTGTTCAATCAATTTCGTGTGCCGTATTTACTTTAAGAATATAAGTGGACATTTCTCAATTCAAAATTTACTCAAATTTCTTTTTTTAAAAATCCTTTTGTAGTTTTACTTGTGTCAGATTTTTAAATCTACTTGAATGAGATGAAGTGATGTGAAGTTATTCTGTTGTAGTTGTTTTCGTTTGGTTCTGATCTGAGAGGTAAAACAAAATTGTGTGTTACATTTGCAAATCATTTTGTGTGAACATTTCTAATAAACATAAGTTACACATTAAAGAGCATATGTATCAAACTCTATGCTATCTTAGAATGTTAATATCAACGCATTTGAATTTTCCGGTATTACATGCACTTGAAGTGACCCCGAAGTCGTCTTCACGAATGAACTTGAGAGAAGTCTAATATAAAACTATCTTTATTTTCATCATAACGAGGTTCGTGTTTCATGATATAATGGGAAGGGTCCATTTAGAAAATGCAAATACTTTATATAGAGGATTCGAAAGAAGCTAGCTAACCTAGAACTTAAGATACTATTTTTTATGTAATGAGGCATTTTTTTCACAAACGTTAACGAAATGCAAATAATATTACTGAAGGGTGAAATTTCCTTTGAATCTTAAGTATATCCTGTATTTCCATTGTAAGTGTGAGAGCAAAATTCATGAAAACGCTGAGTAGTCAAATCTTTTCTCTTGTTTAGTAAGTTTGTTTTCACCTGCTTCTTTACTAATGATACTCCTAAGTAAGCGGTTAACATAAACATAATACTTAATGGATCGCTGACATGCCATTCACCACTTGCTGTAATCTTGATTAAAACGTTATATATGCCGCTTAAGTATCAAACTGTGCAGAACAATGCACGCAAATTGAACTCGTATCTACGACTTGCCGCTGTAAGACATGCGAACTTTTACGTCTTACACAGTCTAAGTCTCAGCATGACTCACGAAAGTGATGGTCATTAGTGATAGAAAAACTTATGTTTCCTTATGTTGCTGCAGACGAATATTTCTGTTTCTTATATTTTACATATGTTATCACTAGAATAGGTGAAAGCTTGTATGTGTCCGTATGAATACTCACTCGAGACAAGGAAGATTCTTCGAATACAAATTCATGATAATCCAAATGTATGAATGCTCTTTCATGAGGGATAAATGTTCTTACGGTAATGAAACTGTTAGATTAGAATGAAACATTTTACAATATAAGAATGTGATGGGATGGCCTGCAGAGAACATAAATTTGTCAATATATGTGAAGATTGATTATGAAATACGATTTTCTGTTGTTGAACTACTGTATTGTCTGAGATATATACGACTTCAAGGAAGCGAGGTGTATTTGAATGATATCTATAAAACGGAAACACGCCTGTATTTTTGAACTTAGCACAGCTAGTAAGATTGTTGTTTTCATTCATGTAAATTGAATAATTACACTTTAAATTCAAAATTCTGCTTCGAAAATCAGATATCTCTATTGTCTTGTAGTTTATATTTAGTTTATTAGACAAGAGTGTAAAGTACTTTCTGTTACAAACTTCATTGCTGAAGTCTAAGGAAAGTGCTCCTCAGTGTTGTTAATTGTGTTATTTGCAAGTTTATCTTCTTCAAAGGTAAATGTAAATGTCGAATTTATAATATATATTTTTGACATGTTATTCATATTAAAAATACTATCAGAATGTTTTTATGTGTAATTTATGTTCAAATGAACAGTGGTATTGTATTTGACCGGTACGAAATATTGCTTTTAAAATTATATTTCGTTTTTTGTTAACTGATGATATACTATACTAGGGACGTTTTGTGAAAGTGTAAAGACAAACAGAAATTATAATAATCTGAAGATTTCTCTCCACTATGAAAATTCAGTCTCATAAATTGCAGACTACAAATTGCAACTTGACAAATCGCTACGTATTTGTTTATTCCATTAGTCGCATCCAAGCCCGGTGATAGAAACGTTACTTTGGGACATTTTTCTATTGATTTAGAAATGATGAAAAATAACTGGGCATAACTGGGCAGGTGGCGTAACTGGGCAGATGGTATGCTAGAGTCAGAAGGAAGAAGAAAAAACTTCCAACACACTCACACACACACACACACACACACACACACACACACACACTCACACACACGTGCGCACGCGCGCACGGGCGTGCATTCTGAAAATGCAATTCGCATCAAAACTACGTGACGAAAAATCGGAGCCTTCGTATTTTCAACAGTAGAGGAAAAGGATTTGATTTCATGTTACCTCTTGCGAGTGAGAGATAGGAAGACGGATCTGGAGGCTGGAGCACGGAGCGGGTGGGTGGCTAAGGGAAGGCCGGCGGTGCGGGCGACAAGGGCGCGCGGCGCGGAGGCACGGGCGTGCTGTAAATCGGACTACGCGGGCACCGGCTGCGCACGGGCGGGGGCGGGGGGGGCGACCGCAGCAGGTTCGCCCGCGATAGGCGGTCGCTGTTTGCCCGCGTAAGAAAACCGGATTTACATAATACAAGCGGTGTAAATCACCCGGCGCCTCGAGACGGCAGAGGCTGGGGCCGTCGGAGGATGCTGCGAGATCTGCCGGAGATCTGCTGGGTTGCAGTGGAGGTGGTTGGTGGAAGAGGTTGCGTGGAGAAGTGGCGGAATACTTCCAGCTGGAGTGCGCGAAGGAGTAAAGCGCATTGAGAGAATCATGAAAAATGGTTCAAATGGAAATGTTTCGTTACATTGATGTGACATTTACGTAGAACCTGCGTAATTAAATAATGTGAGTAAATATTTTAAAATTCTATGTGGATGTGTAACGATCCTTAGTGTGTTTTACTAGTTAGAAATTATTAATATAAACACATTTAGGAAGTGTTTTCCCACATCTGCCGTGCATTGTTATCATTTTCCTCGTTGGAGTAGAGATCATTTAATGTGCTTATATTAGATATTGGCTTTTTTATTAAAATCGATGTGCCTCGAGACACATTCGTGGATAATGCTCTGTACTTGTGAATTTTGTCGTACGTAGAGTGCACGCCATTATTTCTAGACCTTGTACTAACTTGGATCTATCCCCCGCCATCTTGTATGGGCGTCGACCTCTTTCGAGTGACTTCGCTTGCTCTTCCGTAGAATTCGCTTAGTCGGCAGCTCTTGACCTCTCTTTCCGTCTGCTGACCATAATGCCCCTTATCTCACCTCTCTCTCTGTCCTCTCGAGCTTGTCTTCACTGTTTCCGTGGTCGACAGCAAGTCTCTGTTTGCCTTGCCCTTCTTTCTCGACCATTTCGAAGCGATGCCATTCTATAGCAATCTCAGAGTATTCTATTCAGTGGCAATTCACGTGAAGATTACTAGTTGGAGTTAGGCAAAATCAAGAGCATCTCGGATAACAATGTTTTGGAGGGAAATGTTAACTAAATTGAACAGATACTTACGGAATTTTGAGAGAACTCCCTTCTCAACTCACGATTTATAGTTAATGTATTCAGTTCTTCCAAAATAAAATTGAAGAGTCGACTCGCGGGCACCTCCCCAAGTAGATGCCCTCGAGTTTTAAAACTCGCTTATTAAAATGATATAACCTTACTTGTATTATATATCTTACGTCATCCGAAAATACACGGGATGACAGCACTTTCAGCGATTCTTCGCGATCTTTCTTCATATCCTGCTATATTCATTTGTTTGGGAATCTTTCTACAAAATAACATTGTGGCGCGGTGGCTACGGGTACTATCCATTATATATTCATCCTCGCTACTGCTGCTTGGCTCCTTGCCTCTCCCTGCCCCCCGCCGCGCTTCACGGCTCCATTACCGCGCGGCTGCACCACTCCGAGGCGCCGCGTGCATTAGCCTCCGCCCACAGTGGCGCTGGGGGTGGCGGGCGACAGGTTATCGATTGGGGGCCTGGAGAGGCCCTGCTTCGACGCTCGCCGCCGGCCCTCGCTTACCTGAGACGTCGCTTGATTCATGGCTGATTTTCACGCCTTGCGGTACTCCAGCTTTTTTTTCTTTTTAAACAGGGTTAGCCGAGCCGGTCTGTTGTGAAAACGGGCGGGAAGACAAAAGTGTGGAGAAAAACGGAAAGCAGACTACTAGTCAGGAAAATCTATAGAGATTGTGAGAGCGACGAAATTTCAGTATTTCAGTATTCATTATTACACTTTGTTTTCAGGTATATGCTTATTGATTTTTAGAAAAAAAAGGACTCAAGTCACTTGCAATTAACTTAGAATGTTCTGTAGGGATATACATGTTAGGTTCTAATTGTGAAACTCATGATTGTATATGCAAACGAAAATGATTTAATTAATGATATACATCTAACCCCCTGATTATTGGATGTGTGAAACTTTTAATTGAAAAATAGAGCGGATAGAGTATTTGAGAAAATATAGTTGTTTTTCTGAAGAAAGCTGAATATTTACAAAATATAGTAAAGAAAGTGATCTTCGTGTACAAATGTTTTACACTAATTTTTCTCGTTTACTAATTCCAAGGTATATGAAAATGAAGTAAAATATCCGAAATTTGCAATTACCCTTTTGATTGTATTACACAAGTTAGGTACATTTCAGGTAACGTCATGTTCTAAACATTTCCTTGTTGTATTTCCTGAAAACATTTATTTTGGGAAAACTTGTTTGGTGCTTCCCTTCGGTTCCCTGATTTCAACATTGAAATGTTCACTACTTCTTAATTGCATGCAAGTTAAGTGTTTGAATTTATTAATTTTCTTACTCTTTTAGAAGTAGAAACTGAGTTTTTTCACCAATAAAGTTGGATTTGAATGTTACATCTAAAGATAAAATGTGTATACAGTAGAGAAATATAGAATACAGTTTACACACCACAGAGTTCTCAGATATCACAGATTTCCGTTCTTTCGTATTATGCGGCAAAACATCAATACGTGGTATAATGCAATCAAATAGGAATTAAGTGTATGATATCTGACATTTGTTTTTCATAGCTCACGGTGGTACTAAGCTCTCTTGAGGCAAGAGCAGACCCGCGTTGGCGGTGTCCCTGAGCGCGGAACCAGAATTAATCCACTGGATCCAGGAAGCAAAGTTCGGAACGTGATTCGCAGCCGTACGGGGTGACCCGGACGTGTCTTCTGCTGAAGTCGATACTGGACAGTTCTTTCCTTTTCCTCTCGCGTCGCCTCTTCACTTACTATGATCCTCAAAAGAGCTGCCCCGCGTGTTTTTGTCCCTCTACTACTCTGCTTTCTTGTATGGTCCATTAGAGCAACTACTGTCTACTTTCTGAATGGGCTCTTTCCCTAAGATTTTCCCTCTGTTTGAACTCTCCTGCTTTACACGTCGTACAAGGCATGTACATACGCCTCTGATTTCTGAACTTAAGTACATTCGATATTCCAAATAACTACTGGTTTCTTTCTATTGCCATCTCTTTCAGTTTTCCCATCTGTATTTTATTCGTCGCTCTCAGGATCTCTAATGCATTCACCCTTCTTCCCAACGCAGTCCCCATTTCCACACATCTCCGCTTTCGTCTGTTTTGAACCCACTTCCACCACCCAAGCATCTGCGCATCTTTTCACTCCAACATCCCGTACAATTTTAATTCACCTACAATTCGCTTTTCAGCGCTTTCAACGCTGCTCCTTGTCCCCCAACCTTCCAGCTGCGCCCCCGCACCCCTCATTTCGCCTCTCGCAGCTGCACTGCTCTCTTCACGGCCTCTCGAGTCGTTTCGCCCCCGCCGCGCCGGTCCGCCGCCCGCCCATCGCCGCCGACCATCGCCCGCCCCATCGACCGCCCCGCCATCGCCCCGCCGCCCATACGCCCGCGCTGGACCCATCGACCCCGAATCCGCCCCTTCAAGCCTTGCACCGCCGGCGCCCGCCCCCGCCCCCGTCCCGCGCCTCGCCGCTTCAGGGGGCCCCGCTAATTACCGCTGACACCTGCTTGCGCGGGCGCTGACCAATAACTAGTCCTGCGATAATTTAAAGTCGCTCAGCGAAGGCTCCGTTCGTCCCGCGCGCGCCCCGCCCCCGCCCGCCGCTACCGCTCGTCTCTACTTCTCGCCTGTCTGCACCGACAACCCGCACCGCCCATCTACTTTGCCTGCCCGCGCCGTTTGTCCATCCGCAGCACACTCTCTCGCCCACACTCCCCCACCTCAGCTCTACTCGCTGTGGGCAGCCTTACCCTCCCTCTTTCCTCACGTTGCTCTCCCCTTCACCCTCTCATCCTCTTTCTCCCTCTATCCTGCGTATGCTTCTCGACCCACGAGTCCTCCTTCATGACCTCCGTTCGCCGTCCTATCTACCTGATCTTTCTCTCCCTTTCGTCTTTGCTCCGTTACGTCTTTGCTGTGTCCCCTTTGTGCTATGCTCTTCGCTCTATTGTCCCTGACCTACCTTCATCTGCCCAAACATCTTTAATGAATTCTCAACGCCATCCTTATTATCTCAGAACCTGCCTTATTATCTTCGCTGCACTTTCTTTGATCCTTTTACCGCCTCCCTACCATCCCCATTTCCTATCTGATCTAGTTGCCCTCATTTTTCCTTCCACCTCATCGCTGCCGACCGTCTTTCCCCTCGTCTGCACCTTCCCCCGCTGCCGTTCCCGTCCTGCATGCTCTGCTCGTTGCCCGTCTCTGCTCTTGCGCTCGCCCTCCCGTCTGCTTGACGCGCGGCAGCCGGCTGGCCGCGAGGAGAGTGGACGTGGACAGCGAACACGGAGGGGGGCGGGGGCGGCAGGACACGGCCGCCTGGCATCGCAGGGGATTAGCCATGCAGGGACAGCTCGCTGGGGGCCCCGACGACTGTTGTGTTAACCGGAGGAGCAGTGTTGGATGTGTGGTGGCGGGGGTGAGGGTGCGCAATTTGGAAATCAGGTCATGTGTGGGTTGAGGGAGACTCTGAGAACATAGGTGAAGGAAGTGCAAATACCGATGTACGTGTAAGGGCACTACCCCAGTGCAAATCAGTCCGCTATTTTGGAACGTCGCTTTTAAATTAGAGGTGATTACATCCAACCGGCATTCGAATGTTAGGAAACCGATTCTATACTTATTTTAAATTGAAATTTTTTGGAGACAACATCGATTGTTGTACCTAGAATTTAAAACATTGGTTTTAAATTTGGCTTAAGTAATTGCAATCAAAAATGTAAAATTATTCAAAAAGAACGAACTAAGTTCTTCTCAGTCGATCAAAAAACGACTTGCAGCACCTTAATGGGTTAGTAAAGAGGTGCTGATCAGAAGTATGAAACTATTTATACCTTTATAATCGAACAGAATCATACAAATTTGTTACACTGAAATAAAAAAAAATAACTTGATCAATTCATACGAAACTAAATATATTTTTATAAACTAGTGATCAGGAGTTATATCATTTTAACACTTCATACATTTAATTGACAATTACGAAGTTATAAAATAAAAACTATTTCTTTAAAAAAAAGAATAGCAATAAACGTGTGACTTTGTTCGAATGAAAGCAACGAAATTGCAGATGTTGATCTTGACTTCATAATTTAATGGATTAGTGGATCGTGATAGATAGATATAAAATGTTCCCCCCAGGAGCAATTAAATTGATATTTATTGAGCTACACTCAGTCCAACAATCCAAAGCATTCAAAAGACGCAAATATTTCATTACTTCAACTGCGTTAATTTTGAAGTTATAAATGAATATCACCAATCCGTCAAACAGACCCTCAGATTTTACGCAGCCACATTTCGAACAACGAGCCCAACCTCCGGTGTGGGTGCGGGCTCTCAAACCGGGTGGAATACAACCTCTTCACCCTCCACCTCTCGAGTTAACCTGCATAAATAAATCTCCCTCGGCGGTGCCTCGCGGGCGGGAAGTCGAGCGACGGTTGAGTGGTTGCGAATTTTCCGCGTCGTCGCCCACGCCCTCTTCCCCTCCCCCTTCCCCTCCCCCTCCCCCTCCACGACCGCTGCGCGGCTTCCGCGCCGTACTTCGTTTTAAATATGACTTCTTTACGGTAGTTTTGACCGCAGAAGTTTTTGTTTCGCAGAGTCATGGCTTCTTGCGGGCGCCGGCGCCGCCCCCGCAGATGGAGGAGTGGTGGGGGGGCGGTGAGAAACAAGGTCGGTGGGTGGAAGGAGGAGGAGGAGGAGGAGGAGGAAAAGGAGAAGAGCGCTGGCGGACAGGAGTAGGGTGGCGCGGGACGAAGTAAATGGCGGTTTGGAAGGTCGCAAGTGCAGAAGGCGAGACCGCAATGTACTGATGGATGTGGTAGAGGACGGAAGGAGTGGACAGAGAAAGAGGAATGACAGAGGCAAGAAGTGTGGTAAAAGAAGAAGAGAATAGGTAAATACAAAATAAGGTGGGATTATAGAATTTAAGGGGACGAGTGTAAAATGAAATAAAGGAACGCAAGTGACTGAAGGAGAAGGGATAACTCCAGTAGTTGTAGTCAAAGGCACAACCAAACAACACCCGGTAACGGTATGGATGTGAGTCTACAGATGACGTAGTAATCTTGGACACCAGGGGTTAAGCGACCAAGAGAAGGTGGTGGTAGCTAGAGCAGGCTCGTGTAGCAACGAAGGTACAGTGCAGCTTCGCCAGAAGGGTGCAGCGAGTTGGGAAGCGATTAGCCCAAGTTAATGCAACAACAAGCAATGCGAGTACGATGTCAGTCGCTAATGCGACCGTTGGGGAGGGTTACGTAAGCTCGGCGAAGAGAATGGGAAATTGGGTGTAGCAAATAGAACGGGAAGTTGGGTGTGGCGAATAAATGGTATCGGAGCAGTAGGGTATCGGACTAATTGGGCGGGTTAATGGGGTTAGGGAGCGGCGTGGGTGGGATCGAGAGGGCGTGGCGAGTAGGGCGGGAGAGCGAGTCGTCGAGATCAAGTAGCGTGCGTCCTGCGAGCAGGCGGAAGAGCGAGGCGGGCGGTGGCAACTTTGCGAGGTGGGTTACAAATTCGCGCCGTAAATTTCGCGGCGACGTCCAAACTTTCGGGCAAATTCACGCGGCCGCCGCCGATGAGGCGCCACCGTCGCCGCTGCCTCCCCGCCCCTCCTCCATCCCCCGCTTCCTTCTCCGCCTCCCAATCCTCCTGCTTCCGCTCCTGCCTTCGCTCTTGTCCCCGCACCTGCCCCCGCCCCTGCCTCTTCTCACTCTTTCCGTTTCCCGCTCCTCTCTATTCCCCGCCACCCCTTTCCACTCTCCCTGCCCCTCGCATTCGTGTTGCTGCCCCAGCCCCGCCCGACACCACGTCAACCCGTCCCCTGCCCTGGTCCCCTCTCCGCCTCCCCGCCACCCCTTTCCACTCTCCCTGCCCCACGCATCCTTGTTGCACTCCCCACTCTCCCTGCCCCTGATCCCACCTCAGCCGCCACACCCACCCGTCCTCTCTCCGCCTTCCCGTCTCGCCTCCTGCCGCAGATTGACACCGTTAACCCGTGACCGCGAATGAACCGACTCGGAATGAACCGGCTCCAAGGAACCGCGTCCGGGCGAGCTGCTGCAACTATTCAGCGACGCGTGCGCATGCGGAGATACCGCACTTGCCCCACCACTAATATGAATGTCTTAGGCAAGAACCTAATCCTCTTCTTTGGTCCTATCTTCCATATACGGAAGTTAGGTGACCCATAACGGGTTTTCTTGGGATAAATTAATCAGGGTGGTTTCCCGTTGCCTTCCCTGATTTGATGATGATGATGATGATGATGGGGGGTGAAAGGACGAACACAATACAACCATGCCCGAGGCGGGACTCGAACCCGCGATCTCGGCCACCGGATCGGCAAGAACCTAATAGACGTGATTAATTACCGAGTAAAATGGCGCCGTTATACCGTCGTGTATTTCCAGTTCTCTGGTAAGTCCACATTGTTCAAATTGGATGCAAGATTCGACTGCATCTACCGAGTCAATCAGTCTAATTAATGAACCGGGCTAAAAGCATTACCATTTATCACGATCTTGCTGAATACACATTACTTTCATTGCCCTAGAGAGCTACATGCACTCAACCTATTTGCCTGGTTCCCTGATGCCCAAGATCGTTTGTATTGCAGCGTTCCATATGAGCTTTTTTGGAACCGACGTGAGCTACATACAAAAATGAGAACTTTTTTTAAATATGTCAGTGCATTTGGTGTCCTAATTACCTATCGGTGCAATGATTTTTGTTGGCACTCCACGTTTTGAAATCTGTTCCCAATCTACGCAGAGCGGTACATGATAATTACTCACCAATACATTGGATCGTTTTGCTTCGCTTGGTTCTTTGTCATCACTCATTCTACTGCCATATGAATGAATCCTCCGGACATATTAGGTACATCTACCACAAGAGATATCTATCAGTACCCAGCAGCCTATTGCAGGCAATATTTTCAAAGTCGCCGTTACTTTACACACAAAGCTCGCACACATGCAACAATATCTGTCATGGAAAATTTTTACGGCCACCGCGGTAGCGCTGCAGAACAACGACCGGCGCACTGCGGCAATGTTGTATACTAATGAGGGAACCAACCCTCCCACACACGCAACGAGCCCCTCCTAACCGGCATGACGCTACAAATTATCTATTCAAATTAACATGGCAAAAACACATCCTCGCAAGTCCCCCGAATAAATGCAGTTACATTGATATTCGCCACAAAAGCCTACAAACAAATACGGAAGCTATTCGCGTGGCATTTTCGCGGCGGGATATTTCCGTAAATAAATAACGCTATGGTTATTCCCGTCAGGCGCAAACAACACGAGACCACTAATAATTACATCATGTGGCAAATAATTTGCCGGGGCGCGCCCCTCCTGCCCCCTTCCCCCCGGTCTTTCTGTGCGTCGTTGGCCCCTCCCCCGCCGCCCCCGG
>BOPP01000057.1:6914278-6924614 GCA_017312745.1 Gryllus bimaculatus | reverse complement strand
CCTCCCGCCGCCCCGCCCGCCCTCTCCTGCGCTCCCCGCCCCGTCTCCGTTTCATCCTCTTTCCAGCGTGCCGTCCTCAGCTGGTAATCTGCTTAGGGCGTGCGTCGCACCTGACACGTCCTCTCTGTCTTTCTCTTTTCCCTTTTCCCCTCTCATTCTCTTTCTGTTCGCTGTCTCTGTCCGTCGCTTGAGCGCGGCGCGAGCGCCGCCGCGCGTGTGTCGCCGTCTCCTGCCTTCGCCGCGCAGCCGCTGCTGCTGCCTGCTTTCTCCGCAGGAAATTAGTCGAAATTGATGTTCCCCGGGCACGAAATATGTTAAACCTCGCTCCAAGACGCTGTGCTTCCTTCGCTCCTTCGTTGTCTGCTGTGTAGGAGGTCTACGATATGTTTTTTAAGCAATAAAGAACAGATAAAAAAATAAATGGGGTATTTATGTGTTCAATATTCCAAACATTATTGAGTATTTATTTGCTTCTGGTTAAGACATACAAATTGGATGTTTTTCGGGTTTAAATTTGTTTGGTGCAACAAATTTAATAAATTGTATCCATCAGATAATTTGTCTTTTTCTACTCTCAGTTATATTTTATTGATATTTGTTTCGTTTTTTGTCGTTTGTGTTTAAAATCAACGACCTTACTTTCAATTTCTTGTTTAAATATTATCCCGTGAACCACAAAGACGGAGGTGGAAATGCGTTCTAATCGTGACACGTTGTTGGTCAATATTCTGTATTAAGTTCGCGAGAATCAAATATTATTTTCAAGAAATGGGCACACGAAATTAACAAATAGTGCCCTCAACTTAAACTACTGCATTGTTTACAATATTTTGTACAGAAAAGTAAGAACCGAAGCTAAATTGTAACGCCAGGTACGCACGTTTCTTTGACACAAGCACCATCAGTGTTCCATTTGTGAAATGTGCTAATTTGAAATGTTCTGAGTTTCAATGAACATTTGGAAGAGATGCAACACTCTCTACGTAGATGCATTGTTTACTCAATGAACTATGGTGGTTCTTTAATTAGAAATGGGAATTATTGGCACAGTCGCCAAAGAATACGCAAGATTTTGTTTTCTTTTTTCCTACTGATCTATTCATTGGACCGAGAGAAGTTGACAATTTATCTATTGGATACAGCTCATTTAAAAGTGTTTCGAGAAGGATTGGAGCGGTATGAGCGGTAATGGATCGCTTCGACTGAAATAACTTTGCAGTTTATGCCGTTTGTAGTATGGAATTCAAGTTTTTCTGGCTCAATGAGAATTCGTTCGTTTCATAAATATCAATAATAAACGAACCTAATATCAAAACAATTAAAGTTAGTTTCTCAATGTTGAGATGTGGCACCTCGTTAAGTGGCGAGAAGTACTGTTATTTCTGTACCTTCTCTGCCCCGAGGGGCGACAACGCAAACATGCAGCAATCAATTTTGTTCGGAAAGTAAAACAACTATTCCAAAGCCGGAGAAGAAATGTCCATACCCGTGTATTTCACTGATGTACTCTAATAATTCGAACCTTCCGCTATTCACTTATGTGTTTGAATCGAACGAGAGTGTTTTAAAACTCCGAACTGGGAATTGTTCACCCTTGACTCAAATTGCTTTGTGGTGTTGGAATTGCAAAACAAAGCGATTAAAATTATTCTGACCCGTTGATGGTTGAAACTTCACAAGCCGTGCATCAACATTACATTACTCGAAATGCGAGTCCATTAACGATATATTGCTTGTGTGAAACTAGTGCAATCGCTTGTATAAAATTTGTGTACGCGTTATGTGATCCATTAATTCCAGTAGTGCACCGCTTTTGTCTTTTACTAATCGATTAGGGGTGAATGAGGAAAATGTGAAATTATAGATGCTATTCGCCAATTCACCAATCACTGCTTATTTCACTAATTCACCAATCGTTGCTTATTTTATCATGATTTTGAAATTTTAAACTTGTTGCATCAGACGAGCATTTTGAATCTTAAACATGAACATTTATTGTTTCGTTTATTTAACGTTTTTATTATTAACTTCGTGTTTGTTATTCGTGGATTGTTTTTGTCAACCTGAATTAAAAATTTACCTCTCCTGCTTTCCTTGATTTCACGTTTTTTTCATTAATTTTATTAAATCAGATTGAAATGACTTTCAAGAAGATTGAATCCGTTAATAATGATGTCAACATAAAGAGTTTTCTTTTCCTGAATATTCCTTTCCCATATTGGTGTTCTTAGTTTATTTTATAAATCGCTCCCTTGTCGAGTTTTTAATTGCAGTTTAATGAAATATATTATCTTAATAATACATTTCATTATTATTTTCGTGCTCATTGTCTTTAAATTCAGAACCTGTAATGCGTTTCTTACATTGACATATAACAATACTCCGCGTACCGTTGGGAATTGTACTGGCAGTGCAGGTGGCTTGCGCTATGATTCCTTGCTCAATTGTGACTGAAGGCACGTCCGTGGGGAAGGAAATGCAAACGCTGAAGTGGTATTGATAGAGGAATTTGTTGAGGTGAAGGTAACTGAGAGAGGATCATTGGTGGTGTGAGGTGGTGAGCGTGATCGTGGTTATGGTGGGAGTAGTGTTGTTTAGGGTGATGGGGGTGATAGTTTGGATGGTGAGAGGGGTGACGGTTAGTATGGTGAGAGGGGTGATCGTTAGTATGGTGAGAGGGGTAATGGTTAGTATGGTGAGAGGGGTATGATGGTTATGAAGGTGAGAGGATTGATGGTGGGGTGATGGTTAGGATAGTGAGAAGGGTGATGGTTAGTATGGTGGGGAGGTGATGGTTAGGGTGGTGAGAAGGGTGATGGTTAGCATGGTGAGAGGGGTGACGGTTAGGATTTGTGGGAGAGGTGACGGTTAGGATGTCGAGAGCGACGATGGTTAGGCTGGTGAGGCGGTGGTGATTCGCGTCGTGGCGGGCGCGGGCGTCGGGAGCGCGCAGTGCTTTGCCGGCGGGTGACGCGATCCGTCATGCGGCTGCCGCCGGTCCCTCAGGGCCGCCTCATCCGTCTTGCCTCCCTCGGCGGCGCTCCCTCAGGTCTTCGGCGGCCGCCCCGCCCCTGCCACGCGCAGCCGTGTCGCCAGGAGGCGTTATTAACCCTTCGTTGCTGCCCAGGGGGAGAAACTGGTTCACGAGGTGCTTGCTGGGAAGATGGTGACTGAGCTTCTGGGTCACAGGCGGAGCGGGTCAGCGATGGGAGAGAAAAAATGCGGGCAAATTTTATGAAGATGTATGGGATATTTAATACAGTGTCTGGTCTTTGAGTTTGATACAAAATTGGTAAGAGAATAAAATAAAAATAGAGCTTCTCTGTTCTCCACACACTGGTCACATTAAGTTATTATGAAAACTGATTAATTAAATGATTTTTTGTAATTTCTAAAATTATATTTTCAACATCGATAATTAGTATTTATTACAAGATACACCCAATTGAGTCCAATGTCTTGATTTCTGCATAATATGTGGCACCTTATAAAACGATTAAAAACCACTTGATTACCTTCTTAACATCCTAGAAACATCAGCTGTTCTTTCGTGACTCGCAAGCAGCGTATAAAAGAGGCTCTTTTAAAAGTTCGAGTGCCCTTCGTCCTCCGGAAGTGGGTCTAGGGGGCCGCGGCGGCGTGGGCGTCGAGTCACCTGCGCGCGACGCCCAGGGCGGAGGAGGAGGAGAGCGCCGGGCGCGTCTCGTTTGTCTGCGGCGCGAGGAAATTTCGCGCTCCGGGGCACGCGAATTACGCGATCCCTCACTCGCCGCCCCGCCTCCGCCCCGCCACGCTGCGCCTTCCCGCCTCGCCATACCCGCCAGCCCCGCCTTCCTGCCTGCCCACCGCCCGCCTAGCCCGCCCTACGTTGCCCCTGCCCCGCCCAGCTCAGCCTGCCCCGCCCGCTTGCCCTGTCTCGCGCTCGCCCCGCCTCCACCCGCCTCCTCACCCGCCTCCCTGCCCCTCCGCCCCTCCCCGCTCACCCCAGCCTCCCCACCGCCCCCAGCCGCTCGTCTCGCCCGCCCCGGCAACGGAACATCGTCCTCGCGGTGATAATTGGCACTTGAAAATGAAATAATTTTCTACCGGATTGTAATGACATTTCACAGATGTTAAATAGATTTTTCAATATGAAGGAAATATGTCGCAATATATACAAATTTATATATAATTAATATAAGGAGACGCCATTTGCGACATACGCATTGGGTAATCAAGTAGTCCTTCAATATGTTGAGCTTCAGCCATATAAATTTAGTGTCTTTTGCGTTGTCACTAATAAACATGGTTCATAAGGTTGCGTATGTGACGTGTTAAATGCTTTTCTCTCGAGTTATGTATGGCCGTTGTTCATCTTTTCTTGAATACATGTATCCTTCTTTCATACTTTTTATATCTTTCTATACTGCTCTCGTTATTGACGGCTTCAGAATTATCCCATTCTTGGCCCCGCCGCTCATCTATCCCGATTCTTCCAACACGCCTTCAACGTCCGCCCCAACCCACCCAACCCCACCCCACTCCATCCCTCTCTTTCACCATCGCACCCCACTCTATCCACCCCATCCACCCCATCCCACCCCATCATCCCACCACCATCCCACCCTACCCAATCATCCACTCACTCTATCGCACCCCACCTCACTCTTCCCACCCCCTCACCCCATCCCACATCACTGCATCCAACCCCCTCTATCCCACCATCCCACCCATCCCTCCATACCACCCCACCCATCCCACCCCTCCATCCACCCCATCCCACCGTACCACGCCGTTCCCCTCGTCCTGCTCTTCTCCGCCCTGCATCCCTAACCAGCCGCTACGGCCCACTTGCCCAACGCGTAAAGCGCCCGCGCGACCTGATCCCGGCCCCCGTGGCCGATGTGCGGCGCCGCTCCGTGCTTCACGTGCCGCTTCGTCCGCTCCCGTTGCCTCCCCGCAACCGTCCCTACGGTCGCCCATCTCGCTTTATCGCGACTTCCTACCTTGGCCGCCACCGCCGTCTTATCGAGTGTGCATTGAGCGATCAAGGGCGCCCGAAATGTTTGACTTTCCTACATGGTGGATTGCGACACTCGCAAGCAAATATCAGTGAAAAGTAAATTATTCTAGTTTTTTTGGGGTGTATTCCTTGTAAAGGAACATATCTATTTCTTATATTCAAATATTAGGTCTAATGGCGGAAAACGGATATTCCATTTTAAAGAGTCACCAGATTTATTTCTGTGACCTAAGAATATGTTTATCCCATGGAACGATTTTCAATTCATTATTTCTTTTCAAGAAATGAAAATCTGTTCTACAAGCGTACTTTTTACTTTCTCGCCATACTACTTACGTAGTAAAGGCAAACTATTCTTATCGTGCAGCGAAAATCAGCGTTTTTTCGACACAAAAACTATTATTGCCGGGCCCTGTTAATAAAAATGCAGATAAAACTTGTTTATATACCTAGCAAGTTACTTTCTTTAATACGCTGTGTAGTCAGAATCTACTATCTCTGGGTCCTTGGCACTGAAAAATCAATTGACGGCAATACTGCCCGTCCGTCAACCATAGCGCGTATACAGTTCTGACGATTTCCTCCTGTATAGATATTCTCCGATCGGACTGAACGAAATCGACGCCCTGCGACTTTGAAATGGCTATTTTAATTTTTGAGTTACTTTACATGAAGCCTCAACTACAACTTCAAAATTTTCTCAATGTTTTTTAATAAATATTTTTTTTCGGAAGCTTAAAGAAAGCTTTAACAAATGGCACAGATCTAATTTTCGTTGACATAACTGAATTTTTGAAAACTGCGATTGTTCGAATTTTTTTGAGTGGGTTTTTCCTTCATCTACAATATTAAATATAAGAGTTATTTATTCTGAACAAACTGTTGTTCAAAGATAGATCTCGAAATAAGTCATGTACGATATGAATTTTTGGCGGAATTTGAGTGAAATATAGGTGTCTTCAACAATTATTTTCTCGAAAGCGTTTCCAATTTTTTTCAAATAATACCTTTTTTTTAGAAAAAGCAAAGAACGAAAAAAAGTGTGCTGGTCCCATTTTCGTTGAACTCTGTATATATTGCAATATTTACAAAAGTTTTTTTAAAATAAAATCTGCTCTAAAAATTATTTTCTTTAAATAACGTAATGTGCTATTTTTTAATTCTTAATTTGTTGTTTGATATTTTGTGCTGGAAATTAATGCAATTAAAACACTTTCTCGAAAAACACCTTCATTTTTTTCAGGGATAGAGTAAAGGAAGCTCAAAGAAGCGCAGATCTCATTTCCGTTGAAGTTTCTGAATTTTGGAAAATTGCATTATTAAGAATGTGAAAAATTATGTGCTGTTGTTTCATTCCTTTTTTATTTGTCCTTTCTTCCAGCCAACTCCTTTTTAAAAGGGCATTGTCGTCTTAAGGGAATTTAATTCTTGTGCCAATCGTGGGTGAATTTTAAATAAAGCAATTTAGTCCAAAGTACTTCGCTATCTACATCTTTACCATAAAGCAATTAACAGAAATATCACATTAGTAGGAGGTTTTAACTTGTCTAAGTCTAGATTTATGTGCATGTTCTCGAAAATCCTTTACGACATCTTCCATTACGCTGTAGCCGTACAAAATTCCGACATAACTGGATATCCGACTCCTTGCTACGCTGTCTCGTATTCGGGTTACAGTTTTCCCTCCACCGCTCCACTCCTTAATGCGGAGCTCTCCTTCCCTCCCCAGACCTGCCTCACTCGCCCATTCGTACCGCACGGCGCGACTTCTTCCATCCCCGCCGCTCCGCCCCCCTCGCCCGCCGCGCGGCCTCGTCTCGACGAACCGCCCGAAATAATTTCATTATCGCTGGCGCATTAAGACTGCAGGCGCCGGGCGGTGGGGGCGGCGGCGACGGGGTCCATGGCGATGGTGACGGCGTTTGTGGGAGCGGCGCTGGTGGTGGTAGTGACGTCTGTGGTGACTGGGTGCGGCCAGTGACGGTGACGGCGGTGAATGCTGCGGCAGTATTGTTACCGCCGGGACCGATGATTTTTTTTCTGCATAATTTACAATCTGTTCCTATTGGAACATTAAGCAAATGGTGTCAACAGATACATTTCCGACGTGAACGTTTTATGACATTGAAAAATTTCATTTACAAAATCGGTATGGGAGATCTAAGATACTCTCTCTCCTCAGTCTATACACATGCTCACTGTTACCTAGAAGGTTGTTGAGGGACCGATGAGGAGAGAAGAATGTGTCAGTGGTGAGGAGATAGTTGAAGTCATGAGAAGAGAATAAGATAATTTCTGCTGAGATGCTTGCTCGAAAAATTGTGAATGTGCAGCTCAGAGTCCGCGTTCGTGTCTAAAATAGATATTGAATGTTTTAATCGTCGTAAATCATCTTCGATATTTTCAAATATTAATCTTCCATATAATTAAAAGTGGAGTGTCTATGCGTGATGTCTGGAACGGGTAAACCGATTTCGTTGCAGATTTCACTGAAAGATATGTATTATGTCAGGCTACGTTTGTCAAATTATTGTATGTATGTAGCATTTTGGGTCGACTCTCCTACTTTTCAGCGAGTTAACGATGTCCTCCATGCCTGGGCCTGATTTCATTCTCACGTGTGGGGGTAAGAGAGTCATGTGACGAACTTGTATTCCCTTCACAGTAATTAGAAAACTCAGCCGGCTGAGCTTTCCTTCATCACACAGCTACAAAACTGAGACGATTTGAAAGGAAAGCTATATACTACTCTACTTTTGACTCCACTCGGAATTGAGTTCCGGATTTGTCAAATTATTATTTTATCTTAAATAAAAAATGTTTGTTTGTTTATTAGTTCTTTCAAACAAATAAACATTTTTATTGCGATCTTAATTAAATTTTCTACATGTGTTCTTCTAAGCGAGAGAAAAGTTACTGTCTGTCTGAGATTTTGCATAAATTACTCCTATCCTTTTATTCTACCCTGTAGAGCAATATACAAGTGTGAAATCTTCCATTTTTTGACAAATATCTCGGAAAATATCGATTAAATTCACCAAAGTGAATTAAACGTTCCTGAAAGCCCGTACAATGTTCTACTAAATGCGCTGTGATTCATTCCAATAGCGCAATTAGGTTCAGAGTAATTGAAGGTCAAAATTGTTGCTGAATTTTCGCCGGGAGTATACAGCTGTGTATCTGTTAACAGCTGCCCATAGTAAGAATGGTGGTAGCAATTTTGATCGTAACAAATATGGCTGGGGTAGGGGCCGTGTGTGGTGGATGATTGGGATTACTAAATACTCAACTCAGGCCACTTCAGCTGGTTTTTGTAATGTCTTTCAAAATATATTGTATTTTTGCGCATTTCACATTTCAATACTTTCACATAAAAATTGAATGTTCGTTTAAAATTATTGATATATAAAATAGATAATTTCTGAAAAGACAATTACATGAAAAATTGAACATTAATTATTTTTTTTAATATTTCAACACTGGAATACGTACTGAATACCTCACACATTAAAATTCCAAGTTATGAATTAAATATCGTGGTTGAATTCTATGATGGATTTGCTGCGAACTTATTATATTATAGAATTAATTAATGGGAATTAAATGTCAAGAGAGAAAGAGTTGATAAAATTTTAATCTTCGATATATTTAACCATAATTTCCAAATAAATATTTATTTTTGTTTTGTGCGTGAAATAAATTTAAAAAAGAAAAAAATGAAAGTTTTATTTTTGAAGAACAAGTAGAAATTCTAATCCTTCTATAATTTTTGTCGTATAACTCATTGATGGATTATTTATTCTTGTTTCAAATCTGAACACAATGATGTATGCATTCATTATTTTTTTCTTGTTCTTTCACCTCATATTCTTCCGTCTTTCCTTGTTATTACCTGCAATGTAAGAACAATGGTCAACAATACAAAAGTCAATTGTTATGAATAAATGCCTACTTGCTCTAGTTTGTTAACATTTAATTTCAAAATTCATAACGTAACCCTAGAGAAAAATTGTTGGTCATATACGTTTTAATATATAAGAAGCATTTCGAAGTTGAACGGCTAAAAAACGTGTTAAAATGGTCAACTGTGTTTTTGGTGAGTTTTACATTACAAACTTTATTTTTTTATCCTCGAAATGTGTTTGTTCTTAACTGCTGTCATATTTTCATTCTAACACATGCTGGTGTATTTTACATACCACTTTCAATCTATTTTAGAACCGAACTGAGTTTGGACATTAGAAGCCGAATTAGAGTACACAGGAGCAAATGTTTAAGTTAAATAGATAGAACGTTAGAAGAGAACAGCATCGGACCGTTGCCCGCTTTCGCCACCGTGCAGCGGAGCGCGCCACCCGCGCGGTCGCGGCTTCGGCCCTTCGCGTCGCCGCTTCTCCGGAAACGCGATTCCCGCCCCCACGCCCCCGGCGCTCGCCCTCGCCCTTCAATTTTCCGTCGCGCACCCCGCCTCCCCCGGCCTCAGGCCATCACCGCCTCAACGGCAATTCAAAGAACTGAAGGTAAATACGAGCTGGCTTCGTGGGTGGCCAACCTCTCAGCCCACCCTCACCACCCACCCACCTCACCCACCCGCCAACCCTGCTTTTCCCTCCTCGGTCTAGGAGCTACTCGCCCTCGCCTGATTTGCCGCCGATTGACTGCAACTATCGTGCTGTTGGCGTCCGCGTCGTCGGATGTAGTCCCGCTGGCCGCCTTCGCCTTTGGTTCCTCCGACCTGCATCACTTCGCTACGTTGCATCTCCAGAGTTTCATTTTCAGGCTGCTTACGAATTTATCGCGGAGTTGACCTACTTTTTGTTGCTTTTTTTATTTACTTTCTCATCTCTTTATTCACTCAGTTTCGGCGGAATAAAATGCTATCTTTATCGATGTTGCCACGTTTTTTGAATTTTTCCCATTCCTATGACTTCTGAATTTTTGATAACACTACTCAGTTACAGCTTACCATTTACCAGTTATATTTACACCTTCGTACCATATCCACTGCAAGAGATATGACTAAAAAAACTCTCCTTGTAACAAATTGAACAGAACCACCGATTTTAAATTTTCTGCTCCACCAATTACCTGCAACTAATCTTTTTAACTCTTTTATAATCCTAATCCTTTCATTTTGCATCAGCACCTGTAATTAACACTCTCTAACTACAATTACCGCTTCTAACTGTCTACTTGAACATAATCAGATCAAATCTTACCAATACTGATTAATATTCATTTCCGTCAGTAAGTCCTCCTCGTCAACCACCATCATCAGCGTTATTTGCACCGGTTACATCACCATTAATCTCTCTCAACAACAACAACGGAGGA
>BOPP01000057.1:6861040-6885074 GCA_017312745.1 Gryllus bimaculatus | reverse complement strand
CCTAGCCTCATCGGCGGCGCACGAACACCCCGCCCGCCAGCCCACCACTCGCTCGCCCGCCCGTCAATCCGACGCAAACCCCTTGCCCTCATCGCCAGCCCACCCTTCCTGCCCACCACCTGCGCTTCGCCCGCTCGTCATCCACCACCCTTGCCCTCCTCGCAGCCCACCTTCTGCCCACCACCTCGCTCCATACCCGCCCGTTCAAGTGCCACCACCCCTTGCCCTGCTCGCCAGCGCACCCTTTCTGCCCACCACCTCGCCTCCGCGCCGCCCGTCAATCCAGCCAAACCCTTTGCCTCCTCCCAGCCCACCCTCTGCCCACACCTCGCTGCGCCCGCCCGGTCAATCCACCAACCCCTTGCCCTCCTCGCAGCCCACCCTTCTGCCCACCACCTCGCTCGCCCGCCCGTCACCCACAACCCCTTTGCCCTCCGCCAGCCCACCCTTCTGCCCACCACCTCGCTGCGCCCGCCCGTCCAATACCACCAACCCTTGCCCTCTCGCCAGCCGCCCACTTCTGCCCACACCTCGCCGCCCGCCCGTAATCCACAGCCCCTTGCCTCTCGCCAGCCACCCTTCGCCACCCACGCTCGCTTCGCCCGCTCCGTCAATACACCAACCCCTTGCCCTTCTCCGCAGCCCACCGCTTCCTGTAGTAATTTACGCGGCGGTCGCGTGCTCGCGTCCGCGTGTTGTAATTAGTGTCCCTGCCTTTGCGTCGCCCGCGATGGACGCGACTACAACGCAGGGTTATCTGCGCGTTTATCGCGGTTGCGCCCTGAGTGAAATTGTATTTTGGGTCGGGCGTCAGATGATCCGTGGGCTGTTAGATGGTCGAAGGGCTGGCGGTTCCCGGTGTAGAGGTGGGGTGGGCGCTTTCAGAACAAATATGAGGGAGGTTCGGGTTATGGGAGGACTTCCTTTTAGTAGCAAACTTTTTGTGAAGCAAGGCATCGTAGATTTCCGCAATCACACAAGTTTCGTGTTCGATTATAGCTTAATTGGGTAACTAGGAAGTGATTGAGAGAATCAGTGAAATTGAATTCTCTTAGTTTGAGACTGTAGCATACCGTCCGAACAAAGTAATTTCATGCGTGTGGCAGACGTACTTTTACGTTTTGGCAGATAATAATCTTCGTTTTCTAAATATGCTAGGCCATATGATATGGCTCATGAATAACCTTTCAAGGGAAAATACGATGGTGTTTCTCCAACGACAGTCATACTAATGGGAACTATCTTTTTACGTGAATAGCATTTTACGTGAGAAGCTCGAGATAAATTTGCTGGTGACTACCCGATGTTATTGTTTTTGAGGGTGATAGATGTGGTTTCATGAATATTTGACTTGACATCCGATGACCAAATTTGTTCTTCCGTGTGATTCATTAAGAATATGATATCACGATGCACAATCACTCTCTAACCTACAACTTCCTCGATGAACCAAAGACCACTAGCAACAACGGCCCGTTCACAAACGTCAACAACCGTAATCTTAGGCCTTTCTAACAGATATCAAGTAGTTTGAAATAATTCACTAACTGCAACAACTTCACATAATGCGGTAACAATATAAGTAAATGGTCTGAAAGCTCATGTTACTTTTACGTATATTATGACACAACATGAAAACGTTGTATAAATGTTGTTTAGTCACGCATTTGTTCGCTTAGTTGAACCTCTTGTATGCTTTTCAATATTTATCTTCCCCATTTATCTGAGGAGAAGCAGTTGCCATGTTATCAGGTCGTTAGCAATATCAACCGTGGGCTTGCGATTTGTTTATTGTTGCCATGCAAATTGGTTTCTGAAATGGGTATGTTAGTGTACGCTTCATTTGCGCTGCCAATTTTTGCATTATATCGCGTACATCGGTTTTTATTAGAGCGCAATTAACTGGCGTGCTCAGCGCATGAATGATGTACATGAGTAGTGGTATGCTAGCGATCGAAGTGTTTTGTGTGCCTGGAATTTCATTTCAGATTAAGCTCTTCGCGCTTATATTCTAATAAACTTGGGAACCTGGTCCAGTTTTCAGCTGCGATAACAAAGAAGCTTTTTCAACATTGCGAATAAGCTTCTTTGTAGATTGTAATAATGATAAATACCCGTGGTGTTTTATACTTTCGTTTTATTCTGAGAAATTTACAATTTTTAAAAACTTCATCCTAGCGTGCTCATGTGTACACGAATGACATTTTGAAAACTCCTCTCCTATTTGCAGATTCACCCGATCGAGGAACACACTTTAATGAAAAGCGTTCGGTGTTCCGTAAAGAAATGCTGGGTGACATCACTTTCTTGCCGTCAATTAGCTGTTATCATTAAAGATGTTCTCACTAAAACTGGAAGTATATAAAGAATTTCTACTCTTAAATTGTTTGTAGCGCAAGAATCAAATTATCTTTCCTGTAACGTATGGATTAGGCCAATGTCTTCTAGCACATGGTTCAGGTGGTTTTTACAACGGATGTACTATTCTATCAGGGGTTGATTTACAATTTTTATTGATTAATTTATATTTTAGAATCTGTTTTTGTGTCCTAATAAAGAGACGATTATTTCGCGTGCGGTGTTTGATGATGTCTTCATTTCCATCCAATCTGATCGAAGGCTTTTCGGGAGTTAGGTGAAATATGCTCCATTTCTTGGAGTGTTTTATATGAAGGAGACGGCGGCGTGCATTGGGACGGCGGCAATATTTAAATCGCAAATCACATGCTTGGCGGTTCTGTACTGTCATTGATTCAAGAGTATAATTATTCGTTTTTGCAGGCTTTCGTATTAAAACACTGGAGCAAAGTTAGGTTTTCTTAGTGTGCATTATTTCACGATTGTTGTGGTGTAACTAATGTCTCTGTACTGTGAGCGCGTGGCATCGTTTCCAATTTGCTTCTGAGCTCATTTTTTGCCTTTTTTCCCAGGTACGGATCCCTCTTTTGGCTTTGGTTTTTCATCCTTTTTGGCAGGTTCTTTCTCCTTCTTACTGAATTCACCCCGACCTAAAAGCATTTCCACATGCTTCGAGAATTTCCTTTTCAATGGGCCTTCAGTTTTTTCCGGTGCTTTATCTCCTGGCTTGTCGGGTGCTTTTGCTCCTGGTTTGTCTGGAGGCTTACTTCCTGGCGCGCTACCGCCTTTGTTAGCGTAAAGAGGTACTGGGCGTTCATTGGGCGGCCGTCCCAGGAATGGGTTTGGTCGCCGTGCGCTGACAGTAGCACTGCGCTTGTCACGTTCCGCGTCACGCATCGTGACATGACCTAAAGAATTCGTACATCGTTTCAAGAATTTGAATAACCAGGCACATAAAATTAAAAAAGAAGTTATCAGACTCCAAGTATGGTAAAGGGAAATACATTCTCCACAAAGGTTCTTAATACTTTTTATTAAAAATTTTCCAAAGTTAACTTTCGGGAATACTTTCCGATCCTCAGTGGAACCTCTAGCAAATTGGAAGAAATGAACCATTAACATGAAGTTGAACACGATAACGGGGGCGGTGTACAGTAAGTCTATGAAGAAACTGACTAACTGGCACACATCCCCCACACGGTTTTGTGTTCAACTTACGTTAATGGTTTTAATTTTCTCCATTTTTGCCCCTAGAGGATCTAACTGAGGAGGGAAAAGTGTTTCCGAAAGTTAACTTGGAAAATTTTTAATAAAATTATTAAAACCTTTTGTGGAGATTATTGTCCTTTACCATACTTATGGATTACACCAAGATATCTGCACCAACCACGGATTTAGACTCAAAGTCTTGATACATGGTTGTCTCCAAGTATGTCGACGCACTGAATCTGAAGACAGAATTGCGGCACACCCTCCAAGTTGTTTTTAAATTGCGTAAAATCACTTGGTGAACATTGGTATTTTTTGTTTTGTTTTCAGCGGTTGTTATCAAACCTAAAGACTTAACACATATTTGTCTATGTATGTCGACGCGCTAAATCCGAAGCTAGAATTGCGCTACCACCTTCTAGTTTTTTTTTTTTTTCACGAAAAAACTCGAGGGTGATGGCTCAATTCTGGCTTCGTATTCAGGGCGTTGACATACATAGAGGAACATGTGTCACGTCTTCGGGTCTTACGACATTTTTGTATGTGCCTGTGTAATTGATCTAGCCATGATGCAGTTTACTTACGTGTTCGGTCGTCGGTAGTGGTTTGTCCTCACTGGAAGATGTAGTTGTCTGTTGTATAATTTCTGACGTTTCCTTATTCTTTTTAACGACGCTCTCCTTGGCATACAGAGCAATGCGCCATTCATTCGGCGGCATACCCCATTCGTCCAATTGACGCCTTTGTTGCAGCGCGCTGTCAGATTTGCTAGGCTTCTCTAGGCTTCGTGAAATGCTGTGCGACATAACCTAAAAGTATTTGTACAAGCTTCGAGAATTGCTATTTCAACAAACTCATCTCAGAAGGGGGTCTTTTGCTTACATGATCAGCGTGTGGTGATTTTTTGGTCTGACTGGGAGACGTAGCGGATTCCTGCACCTTTTCTGGCGATTTTCGTCCCTTTAAATCGTCGCTAGTGTTAATAACCAGGCTTTTGTCTGGTGTCTTATCTGCTGCACCGGAAAGTGAACCTTTCCACTGACAGAACAATCCACATTTGTCGCTACAGGTGGGTAAACTGCTGATGGGACCATGATGCGGCAGGTGTTGCAGTTTCTATGAGTAAATGCATTTGCTCATGAATATTGGTTTCTTAAACAACCATACTTATAATGAGAGTTATCACTTACTTGTTCGTTCTGCGATTGTTGTTTGACCTCACTTTGGGGCTTGTCTTTCTCTGACGAATTTCCTGGCGCTCTTCCTCTCGCTGATTCTTCGCTTTTCTTGGCCGCATGGATTTCATCAGACAGTTTAGTTAGTTTGCCAGTTATGAAATCATTCCACCGACAGAACAATCCGCATTTGTTATTGCAGGTGCGCCAGTTGATGACGGCACCGCGATGCGGCAAGTGATGGCGTTCCTAAAACCAATTGCGTATGTTAATTGTTTCCTCATCGATGGTTTCTCATAATGATAGCGTTCACTTACGTGTTGGGAATGAGGTGGTTGTGTGTGATAACTGGGAGGCTTTGTTGGGTGTTTTGTCTTTTCTGCTCCTCTGCCTCCCTGTAAATCGTTTAGTTTCGTAACAATGCGGATTTCATCTCGCAATGATTTCGACCCCGGAGATATGGATGGGGTCACCTGATAGAAAAATATTCTGTGGTTACTAAAATCACTGAATAAACTACGCGGAGAGCAGTCGTACAACAGATGTTGGTGTTCCTAAAATAATTTGAGCTTGCTTCTAGAATAATTTATTCCACTTATGTACGTTTCGCTGATTGCATATATTTACTTACATGGTTAGCATGCGGAAGTTCTGTGGGCACGCTAGCAGACCTGGATACCTGAGGTATATTTTCTAAAGACCTACATTTTAGATTCTCATTGTGGACACTTTTGGCGGCGCTAATTTCCTTTGCCGGTTTAGTTAATCCGCCAGTTAAGGAATCATTCCACTCACAGAACAATCCACATTTGTCAGTGCAAGTGCGCCAATTGATCACGGGCCCACGATGCGGCTGGTGATGCTGAAACCAATGGCATGTGAGAAATGTTTCATCATCGATATTTTCTTATAATGAAAGCGTTCACTTACGTGATTGAAATTAGGTGGTTGTATCGGATAACTGGGAGACTTTGTTAGCTCTTGTGTCTTTCCTGTTGCTCTAACCTTCTGTAAATCCTTTAGTTTCGTTGCAGTGCGGATTTCAACTAGCGATGTTTTCGATCCCGCAAATGTGGACTGCCTCACCTGACAACACAAATTCTGTTGTTACTCCACTTATCGCATAAAGTGCGCAATGGTATGGCAGATGTTGATGTCCAAACTTTGGATTGTACAGGTTCAAGAATGTTTTGTGAATTCAGTAAAAAGTTCACTGAATGCGGGCGTTTACTTACGTGATCAGAGAGTGGCTGTTGTTTGGACACATTGGGAGGCATGGGCGGCTTTTCTGACACTTTAGTTTTCAGTTTTTCTGCGTCGCTTTTCTTTTCAGCGAGTGTTTTGTCCGGCGGTTCTTTCGACCCGCCTGATGAGTCTTTCCTCCCACCAATGAATGTACTGTTGTTTCTACTGGTGGACAAAGTGTACACGAGGCCGTACTGCGGCACATGTTGACATATCTGAAAGCATTTTGCATGTCATCGAAAATAGTTTCGCAACTTAAGAACCCGTTTACTCGCTTCCTGTTGACACGCTATTTTAGAGTTTTAGCGAAAGCGCGTGCGCCGAACTGCCTCGCGCCCTTTGACGCAGAAATCTTTTCTGGCTGAGTTTAACTGAGAGCCTTGCTGGCTGCAGTGGCTCTAACCGGGACGTCTTTGGGTTCTAGTGCCGACGGTGGCAGATTACTAGGACGGAAGGTCTGGAGGAGAATTCTAGCGGACCGACTGCTCTAAGTGGTAGTTTTTCCATGGCTTCTCCGCTCAACACCAGGCGATTGGCGGAAGTGTTCCTTCCTTTTCCTTGTCCTACATTCTCCCGTTACTTACAAACACACCAACACACAATTACACGCTCTATACCACACAATTCGAGAGACCAGAGATTGTCCCGGGTGTAACGGTAACCCGCTGTTGGGAGATGCCGGAACGCCTCAAGCCGATAGGCCGGTGCCGGATATCTCCATGCAGTAGGGGACATACTCCGTCACTTCTGGTGATACAATAGACACTACACTTACGGGACTAAGTATCATAGCAGTTGTCGCGCCTAGTAACTTGGAAATTATTAATTAATCGTATCTAAGTACTTTCTCCTACTCGTTCCGTCTGCAGTTAAATTCTCGGCTATCCGGGAGACGCCTCGTCGTTGGGTGGGAGGCCGACGTTTCGCCTGACATGTCGCAGGCTTGCTCAGGGCAGTGACACTGCGGCGCTACGCTCCCGGTGTTATATACTATCCTGCCTGGGTGCACCGGGCGCGCCAATGCCCCGAGGAAGCCTGCGACAAGTCAGGCGAAACGACGTCCTCTCAGCCAACGACGCGGCGTCTCCCGAATAGCCAAGAATTTAACTGTAGACGGAACAAGTAAGAGATTGTTCTTATTTAAGATTTTATTGATTCAGAATTTATTATATTGATATTGATTATCAGAATTTATGGATTCGAGCCGCGGAAGCTTACGTGTGCAGTTGTTTTTTCCGGCTGCATTTGTTTGTTCTGGCTGGAGCACCCTCCTTGCTTCTCTGCTCCCTGGTTTGTGTGACCCTTGTCGCCTTGGAGGTCGTCCGGACTCTTCCCAGACCCGCCGGCTGCGGAATCCTTGACCGCATCGCGCACCCGCGCGGTGTTCTTGTCCCAATCGGTCGGCCAGCCCGCGCACCGCCGCGCGGTGGTGCCGGCCGTTGTGCGCGAGCGCCCTGGCCAGCGGCCACGGCGCTGTGCGCAGCAGAGTGCGCGACAGCGCTTCGGTGCCCGCTGGTGGTCGCGGCCAGAGGAGACTGCGTCTCCCCTCCCCCGCACGCCCGCCGTTCCCGCCGCTCCCCCGCACGCGAGTGGTTGCGTCCCGCCGCGGCGACGACGTGGAACTCCAAACAATTTCCATCCTCTGTTGACGCCCTTGATTGTTCTTACAAAGGGGACGTAATGTCGGGACGCCGACGACATAAGGAGGGAGGCGCGAGGGGCACTAAACTAAGGGAGCCAACTCCTATGTTAATGACCGATTTATTTGTAAGGACGCTTAACACGCCAGAAATGATACTCTTACATGATCGAAGGGCCGCGGACAAGTCACTCAGGGGCGACATGTGGGTAGTAGCGGTGGCGGGTACGGCTGGGGGCGGCGTCTCTATCCCATCGTCTCGTTGGGCGTTGGTCCGTCCGAAGCGCCTGGTTGCGCAAGGAGGCCAGGTGATGCACTTCGGCGAGCGTTGCCTTCCGGAACCACGTGACAGTTCAGTACTCAAAACCAGAGCTCCTGATTGCTGTTGGAGGCCAGGGTGTTTGCTTGGTGGGAGTTCGCTGGAGACTGCCACGGGTGGAGCGGCACCCGCGGTTATATGGCCCGTGAGATCAAAGCCCAAATGTCCATGATTCAGCCGGGACTTGGGAGGGGTTGACAAAGGTAGGCGCAACCGATCAGCGTGCTGATTCACTCGGGGAAGAAAGGGGTGACGTCAATGGCCAAAAAGGGACCACATCGCGTCACCACGTTAATATCTAGGCCCACCGGCAGCCTGGGAAGTGTGATGTTCTGATAATGTTCGCGCATGCTAATACCGAGTGCTGACTGTTAAGATCAGGCAAACACTTTTTAGACCTCAGTTTAGAGAAAAGAAGCGTTTTCTCACAGTTGACTTTTGAAGGAATTTGTTAAGACGTTCGATAGCGTATTGTGGAGAGGAGACATCAATAGCAACAATCAGCATCTCCTGACCGTTTTCATTTAAGTTGTTACTTCACGTCATTCGGAAAACTCATACTATCACGTTGAACTCAATAACTTATCAAAACTAATTTTTGCAGCCTTATGGTTGGAGATCTTCGTGTTTGTGCTAAACCCAGGATCTTGCAAGTTGTTAGGTGTGTGTTTTCAAAATAAAATTACTAAAGCATCCAAGTTGCCCCCTTGCTGTAGGCATGCATCAGCAGCGAGGGGGTCTGAAGCGGTGACCAAATATCAATGTTGCTAGGTTACCAAGGGCATACCTAAAGTAAGCAAATGGAGTATCGAAACATAATTAAATATTCCAGTCTTAAAGAAAAGAAAAAAGAAAAAAACTCTGTTATCAATTGCTGGAATAACAGCAATTACTTACTGCAGCACCTTGTGTGGGGTCATTCTCGATGACAAGCCTTAGTACTTACCTGCCTCTAAACACGGGGAAGACATCCAAAACTCTTCAAGTTACGGTCGCATTATTCTACTAAGTACCTCATCCGAACTGTTCCAAGACTTGACATGAAAAGATCTCAGAATTCCGGACATAAACTCGCCCCAATTGCAGTCTGCGCAATTTTGATTTAAAAAAAAAATTCACTCAGCAAAACTTCAAAAATCTTTGTTTGAGACCATTGTATACAATATATTGTTTTTTGAAACAATCAATTGCACAAGTTCTTAGATACCACTAAACGTTTTGACAAAAATCCATCACCTTCAGGACTATTCAACATTAAAGTCGCATTTAATAAAACAGAAAATTTGTAGTGAAATTAATTCATTATCCCTATTTTTCACCAAATACTAGGAGTGCACAACGGCGATTCATCTCAGCTTCCAACCGTAACCTGAAATTTTCTGTGATTATCCGAAACTAAAACTAGATTTCTACCTCAGAAAATACAGTCCTTTTCACTCATATGAAATATTAAACACGTGCCCATTGCCAAAACCTAAGTGGACGATTTTGACGCGTACATTTGAACAAAAGGGAAACTCAGAATATAAATAAGCAATGTCACATAGAATGAAAGAAAAAATACGCTCTGCGTACGAGTTCCATTTCCACATCAACTACACATGAGGCATATCGTGGTTATAAAACACAACTCTCTCAATATCTAGGAAGTGATTTGACAAAAAATATTCTTGGAAAGTACATATTCAATCTATATCTGCCAAAACCGTTAGCAAAATATTCAAAAATAGATCAATTAATAATTAATTAGTCATTTAGGCTACAGAGCCTGCTTCCCTAATGTTGCATGAGCCTGCTGTCTAGTGCATTGGCGTTTCCGAAGAACTGCCTCTTTTCTTCTGTCCGGAAATAGTAAAAACAATTCGTTAGAAAGGAAAGTTTGAAGTTGCTCATGTATTTTTGTAATGAAAGTGAACCTGCAAATATGTTAGTTTCCACCATTTTTTTGTATTAATCAGACTATCCAAACGTTTGACTTATTTTCCAGCTCTCTAACCAGATCAGTACTTTTTTCCCTAATGAACCTTGATACTACAGGACTCAGACTCTCTATTCTTTCTCATTTAAAATGTAGTTTCTTCCCATCATGCCTGTGTAATGAAGGTGTCGAGCGTACCCATTTTGGGTAAACAGATATTATTCATGGGAGCAGATAAATTAATAGATTCAATTCAGGAGGCAAATGAAATTGAATGAGTTGCTGATGTCGACCACATCAAGTAATTTGCGATAAAGCCCATCTCGTGTAATGTTGTTTATTTGAAGCTTCCGTGAAATAGTGATATAATTATTTAACGAAACTATTTTTGGTCTAAATTGTTATAGAATGGGATTATAATCTGAAATTAAATTTAATGAGTTAGATTGAGACAAGAAGAACAAAAACCAGAATTTGTTAATGTAAATAAATTATTTTTAGAGAGGAAAACAAACTTCTGGCTTTTGAAATTGTACGTTTTAATAAGAATTAGTGACGTGCTGGGACAATGTCAACAATGACCTGAAATATATTTTTCAATATTATAGAAAAATTTTCAATTTGATATGAGTTTTATGGAGTTATATATAGTATATATAATATATATATAATATCATATATATAATACTATATATATATATATAGTATATTATATATATACATAGTGTATATATCATATATTTATATAATATATATTTATATTATATTTATTATAATATGAGTTTAAATAAAGTATAGCACATTATGTTCTTTAATTTGATAATAATTGGAATTGCGAACATCACATTTTTTTCTCACGATCTTTTACTTTCCCGATAGTATACAATTTACTCAAATCACGCATAAAATGTATTATAGACTAGTTAACTAACAAGATCGAGAAGCTTTCCGGAATGCGTTAGTTTGCGTAGGAGTTCCTCTGATAGTGTCCGACGACCACCCCGCCTGTATGCGACCTTCTCGACCGGCTTTCACAAATGCACTCTATTAGTGGTAGTTAAAAACCGCCAATGTGTTAAAACTTTATTTTTAAGTGCCTGTGTTACACCTGCCTTCTGAAAGAAAAAATGATCACATGTTCTAGATCTAGCAGTTAGAAATAGGAAAGTTTTGGGTTTGGAATTTGTTCTGATTAGGCTAGGGTTAAGAGGCGAAGTATTAATATACTTACCTTGTATACCTATTCGTGAAATTAATATTGAATGCCCTTAATTTGCACGTTAGTGCCTGAAATTAAATGACGTATTAAGAGTTGAATGTGTACATTAACACAATTTTATCGAAAACCGAGGTATTCTTGTAAACGTTTCAGCTTTCAATTAGTTAACGAAACCTACTATTAATGGAGCAATTAAGATAAACATTTAGAGTAATTTATTCGTTTTCTGTATTGGCACTTTCTTTTCTTTTGTATGCACATTACCACATCAAGCAAGAATCATTACGTACATCTTACATCTCTTTGATTAACGAAGTGGAGCTTGCGTACATCAATGCCAATGCGTTGTTATAATCGGCCCAGAATGATTTCCCAAAATCCTTTCTCGTTCAAATCTGGTATAAAAAGCACCAACATTCGTCGGTTCAAACTCGGTTGTGGGTGGGCTGTGCGTTGGCGGCGGCCGCGTCGGGGGCGACACGTTGGGGCGACACGGTCGGGGCATACCCATCTTTGGCGCGGGTTTCGTCGTGGCTCCGAGAGCCTCCTGTTGGGGTATTTCCTCCTGAGGCGCCGACGGGGAGCGGTGCCGGTGACCCGACCGGCGCTCCTGCGGCGACGAAGGTGTAGCTGCGTGCGTCCCGCGTCGGGTATCTCTCTTGGTGGGGGCTCGGCGCCCCGGAAGGGCTGGCGCACCACGGGGACGCCCTGGTCGGCGGGTCTCGCGAAAGGCGGCGGGCGGTCGGCCGTCCTCGACGCGTCCACGAAGAGGCCGTGAGCTGGTTGCCGCGTCCTCGCCTCTGTCCTCGCGGGCGGGCCCGCTGCACGCTTGGGTATCGTCCCCCACCACGGCCGTTGGTGCGGGACGTCGGTGCCGGGCCTTTGCACATCATTTGCCGCACTTGCGAGCAGACTTTTTGCTCCGCAACTGGGCAAAGAAGGGATCAAAAAACTATTCACTTATTTCATTCCTTAACGTCTCTTCTTAGCCAGCTCCAAATAATATCGATAGTATCTGAAATAGACATATTTATTAATTAAGATCGCTGATGAGGTAAGATACCTTCTATTATAATGATAAATAAACGATGTTGTGTGGTATCAATAATGTATTAAGCGTATGATCGTTTCGATCGCATAGCTATCATCCTCAGAGCTAAAATTAACATTCCTGTTACTTAATATTTGTATTTCAAATTTTACCTATGCCGATCGAAACGATTCTTAAGCTGAATAAAATGTATTGATTACCAGACAACATATTTATTTATCAACACATATTTATTCTATTATCGATCATCTAAAAACAGAATAGTAATATATAGTAATTTATTAGTTTACGTTTAATATAAATTACTGTAAATCGTCAAATGGTTAATATGTAGTAAAAAGTATTCCAATTTGCTGGACACTTTCAGAATTAGATGATTAATTTATGATTCATAGTGAGTATATCTACTAAGAATAGAATGACTACCTCTAATTACCCTCAGAGCGAAATATTTACATGGAAAAGTAGCAAGGAAAATGTAGAAGCTAAAAGCTGCTCTCAAGTGCACATGAACAAAAAGGACCAGGAAGTCGTGTTTGAAAAGTAATTCGACATAGCTATTAGGAATTTTGAGGCGCCTTTTTACGCTAAATGTTTCTCCAATTGCTCTTCATCTACACGATCTGCCGCAAATGCAAAGAAGTGCATCGTTGGCTGCAGATTTTCTATATTTGTCCGTTTGCCCTCCCAATCCGCTCAAAATACATTTAAGTCGCCGGTTATGACCGCTCAAGTTTAGAGGTTCCCCACGTAGTTTCCTGCGGCAATTACTAGCCTAAGTCTGGTCAAATTTCGAAAATAATTTTAAGTGCTACTTTCATGAGAAAGTAAAATAGCTGAAATTTCACTCTTAAATGTAGCTTCACTTCTGTGGCACGTTTTCTTGTGCTCTGTAAGGGAATTGTAGCTATCAAAATAATCGTTCTGCACTTTGTCGTTGCCAGTTAGTGGGATTCCATCACGTAGATCACGACGGATAATTAGCCAACTTAGCGACGGCGATGAAAGTAACGGGTTATGTGAATCGCTGCTGTTGTACCCATTGGCGGGTTCCACCCAATCGAAGCCGTGGTTTTTGGATGCGCGAAAAAATTCCTTCGTACGAACTTCCTTCGAGGAGAAGTAAAGCGGGCTGTCCCATGTTATTGGATTTTAACAGCATTCTGTAAACAGATCCAAGCCTAAATGACGTCTCTGAGCTAAAATTCCGAATCGCCTGTTTTTCTCGCCAAAGAATTACCTCCTTTTCTCCGCCTAGTGGGTGAAAGGAAGCGCGTAGCAAAATTTGGCTTCTGCAGACGAACAGCAGGTCTCATGGCGCTGAGTCGCCGCCATCGTAAAATAAAGGCTTCAATTCAATTCATTTCAAACTTGTGTAGCAGATTTGCTTTTGAAATAATATTTATTAATTACACTTGGGAGCGAATGTTTTCATACCAAAGCTTTCCAAAATCGCCGCGTTTGCCCCTGTTATTAATTTAATAGAACTTATATGAATATGAGGTAGGACAGAGTTTCCCAGAGCTAGAGAATGCCCGTGCGCAGATTGCTCTTCCCACCACTTTTTTGACGTTTTAAAAATAACCAGAACGAAAGAACGGAGCCTTACCGGTCAGAAGACAGCCCGACTTGGAAGGCACTTTGCCCACGATACTCCCCTCGCTAGGCAACGGCTTGGGCTTCGGAGGCCGGCACTCGTCCTCCACCTCTTCGTCCCACCGCACTGCACGCTCGAGGGCTTCCTTCCACGTCGTCGTGCATTATCCTGTTGTACACAGGGTGGTGCCCAGAGCCAGGTCGCGCGGCCAGCCAAAGAATACTGTTGGTTCACGAAGCACGGCACGTCGATACGTGGCCGAATGCAGGTCACCTTCTAAAGAAATGTGACATTAAAAATAGTGCGTAGCAATCCATTTTTAGAATTTTTTCGTCATGATAGATTAAATCTGGTTTATACATTTGTCATGGACACGCAAATCTTGTGTAAGATAAACTTCATTATCGCCATGTTTTATTAAAAAAAGAATATGGGCGTTCGGATGTGCAACTGGGCGATAGAATGCGTGGAATATCGTAATTAAAATGTTATCTGTTCCAGAAAATATTATTAGAAACCCACAAATGTAATAACAAGAATGGTTAGTTATCACTTTCAGGAGCACGCAATTTGTTTGGCGACGCACTTTTTAGTTTTATACCAACTGAATGATGGCTAGAGTTTGCATGCTTTGTAGTGAAAATGCTTAGTATAAGTTTTGTTTCTAGTATTACTGCGATATGTGAGAAACTGGAAAATCAATACGTATATTCTGTTTGTAAGTGTGTGGACAGTATCGCCAATTTTCGGGTAACGGTGTAGTGTCCATCAGTCTGAATTTTTGCTTATAAATAATCTTTGCATTTACGTTAAGCTGAATTTAAAAAAGGTTGCGGAATTTACAATTATTTATAAGAATGTATGACACATTTAAAAAAATATACTTTTTTCGAAAGTAAGTGGACTGTTCTTCATAGGTTAAAGTTATTGTCGGTACATTAAAAAATTCCAAGAGATGAAAATTCAGAATGTGTAAATCGTTTTTTTTTTACTTAAACGTATGTATGAGTTAAACTATCCAATTTACTGTATTGTAGGTAGTTGCATAAATTGATTTTAACTTGCATTTTGCGACATTTGAAAAGGCCAAACATGATCTGCAAGATATAATCTGTGGCGTGTATTTTTTGATCTTTTGCTTAACAACTTTTGAACAAAATAATTTGTAACATTTAAACTTACCAATACTATAGCAAATATAAATATTTAAAATAAGTTTAATTTACGATTTTATTTAGAAAAAGCTATAATTGAAAATATGTGCCAGCAGTGGCGGAAGCCTCCTTCCTTTCCCTAGGCACGGATATAGTCGTTTGCTATTATATAGCCACTTTTGCAAATAGTGTTTAAAAGAAAATTGAAAATGCGAAAAATAAGATTTACTATAACACTTAAAAGATTGATTCCCATTGGAGAAATCAATTGCTAAGAAACAGGAATAAATAAAAATTGAAAATATACGATCGTACCGAGAAATACTTACGGGTATAAAATTACTACTAAAATATATTAAATCTTCGTTTAAAATCTCCTGTGGTAAAACAAGCGACAATTAAACAAATGAGCGTAATTTGCTAAATGTAACGAAAATACTATTGAATAACATTTAAGTTGAATATTTTTCTTATAAAATCCAGATTTATGGTACTGTAAGGTAATACATTCGGCTTCGTTTTCATATGATTAGTATGCAACATGTGTAAGCTTATCCCAAGGCAATGAAACCGTCCATTGGAATAATTAAAATTATGAGTATGTGCCGTAAAAATTACTGAATTTGGGAAAGTGTCAAGTAAATTAAAAACAAATATTATTTAAATATGAGAATTTAAACGATATATTATTGAAATCACGATGTAAATAGATTATTTTAAATAAACATTGCAAATCACTGCCACAATAATCAAAAAAATCAATTACAGTAATAATATAATTACGATGACGATTTTAATAACGCTTGAAAGTTAATGTAGAATCGAGTATTAATGTTTGATTGTATATGCTTTAAGTTTCGAAAAGAAGTGTTTCAATGACAAAACGTCTGCAAGCTCGGGCCGAATTTCCACCATTCAAGCGGGATGGTGATTAGATCATTGCCACCTCCCCGAACAAAACGCACGTACTTTACCGAGACCGTGCAGTTGCGCCTCCAGGAATCACTAATCATTCCCTCTTCCACAATGATTCAAACAAATAACAGTGAGCCATGTAAGCACATTGTGTCGGGTGACTTGCGGACCCGCACATCGTATTTTGGGTAATGCTAGCTGGAAAAATGGCGTGCATGACAACGGCTCACCTTCCGCCAGGAGCTCTTTTAGGAGGCTCTCCAGCGGCGGAATCTTCCCCGCCACCGCCTGCAGTCTCGGCATGTCCCTGCCCGGCGGGCCCTTGCACCCGGGGGCCGAAACGCCTTGCCGCAGAAGGCGCTCCCAGCGCTCGGAAGACATTTGGAAGGGCGCGCCGCCCTTCTCGCTCGGCGCTGGCCCCGGCGACTGGCAGTCGCTTCTCGGGAGCGGCGGGCGCTTTTATCGACTTCTTGCGACCGCCCCGCCGCGCCGTCGGCCGAAGAGTGTTTCCGCTTTTGACGATTGGTCGCGTCTTTTGAGGCTGCGTGCCGCCGATGCACGGCCGACGATGGACCCTCCGCAGGACGGGGGCTTTGCGTTTCGGCGAAAGGCCGCTTTCTTGCCTACCGATTTGCAAGGAGGCTTTCTTTTTTCCTTGGCCGATTCGCACAAGGAGGGCTTCTTTCTTCTGGATCGCAAGGAGGGCTTTCTTTCTTCTGTGTTAATTCGCAAGGAGGGCTTTACTTCTTTGGTGATCGACAGGGAGACCTTTTCCTTCTCTTTCTGGTTTGCAGGGAGACTTTTTCTTTCTTTTCTGCGCAAGAGGCAGGTTACTTCCTCTTCTGACCGACAGGGGATATTTTCCTTTCTTTTTAGATCCACATGGAGACCTTTCTTTCTTATTTTAGAACCACCATGGAGACCTTTCTTTCTTTTTCGCATTCACATTGGCGCTGACCTCTTTCTTTTTAGCATCTACAAGAAGAGCTTCTTTCTTTTTAGAACCACATGGGACCTTCTTTCTTTTTAGAACCACACGGAGGACCCGTTTCCTTCTTTTTAGAACCACATGGGCAGACCTTTCCTTCGTTGTAGAACACGATGGCAGACCCTTTCCTCTCTGTTTTAGAATCACATGGAGACCTTTCTTTCTTCTTTCGATCCACAAAGGAGATCGCTCCTTCCTTTTCTGATCCACAGGGTGACTTCACTCTCTTCTTTCCTTTTACTACATGAAATCGCTTACCGCTGACTTTTCCCTGCTGCTCGAACGTTTAGTTGTTCGTGATCTGCTTTTCTTTCTATCACAATCATCTCTGCTCCCTCGATCGTTTCTTCTTTTTCTTCTTACTTTGTTCAAAGCTAGAGCATTTTACTCTTTTTTTAGTTTTGACGCCCTTGCGTTTATTTATCTTTCCTGTTTCTGCAAGATGGTGGCCTTCCCGCTTCGGCGTTTTTAGACTCATCTTGAAACGCTTTTTTCTGTGATTTGCACGGAGACCTCTTTTCTTCTCTTCATTGCATGGTTCATTTTCTTGACACTGAGGCTCTACTTTTGCGTTCTTTTTATTTTTTTCCTATCTCTCCCTGCATGACCGATCTTCTTTCTGTTTTCTACTTTGAAACACTTAGATTTTTCCTTCCTTGTACCACAAGAAATCTTTGTGTCTACTCTTAGATCGTGTTTTTTGCTTTTTTTCAGATCTGCAATGCGATTCTCTCGTTTCTTTATGCGACGCGCATGGTCATCCTTCTCTTCTGTGCATGAGTTTTTCCCGCTCTTTCTTTTTCTTACTTTTTGAACATTTGTCGTTCCGTTTCTTTTTCGCAAAGTTGTGTTGAAGTGCTGAATGACTTTTTTAGTTTTCATTCCGGGGCAGATGGAGGTCACACTTTTTTTTGGAAATTTTACAGATGTGGTGCTGGAGCTGTTCTTTTGGTGCTCTTGGAACAGTTTGATGGCTGAGGTTTTCGTGGGGGTTGTCACATACACAACGACAAGGCAATTTTTCTTCTTTAGCGCCGGAACAATATCATCATATCCCGGAAGCTTGACCTTGTGTTCTTTCCCCACCGCATGGAGACGTGGTTTCTTTTTGTTTCGTATCACACATGGGACTTAATGTTCATTTTTCTGTGCCGTCTCGCATGGTGCTGACTTTTCTTTTTCTTTGGGTCTTTGCAAATATTTGTCGATTTGCTCCGCTTTTCGTGACGTTCGTTACCTCTCCGCATGGGCCTTTTTTTTTCTGTTCTTTTTTTTTAGCTGACAAGGTGCTTTAGCAGCGCTACTTTCTTCTAAATGGACAAGGAAACTTCCACGATCTACGTTTTTTCCCTGTCGACACACATCCTTCCGCTTCCTGCGGAATGACGACATTTCCATGATTTCCCTTTTTGGCGCAAGGAGACTTTGACGCGTTTTTCGTGTCTGGTGCATGGAGATTTGATGTCTTTCTTTTGTCGCCGCATGCGGACTGTCGATTTTTTTCGAATTTGCCCCACATGGATAGACTTTTTCCTTTTTGATGCACATGGGATTCAGCTTCTCCCCTTTTTTTAGCGCATGGAATCAGTTTTTTTCTTAGCGCATCGAATCGTTTTTTTTCTTAGCGCATGATCAGTTTTTCTTCGCGCATGGATCAGTTTTTTTCTCGCGCCATGGATCAGTTTTTTCACCAGCGCAGTGCATCATGTTACTTTTCTTAGCGCATGGGTCATCGTTTCTTTCTTTTTCTTTGCGCATGGGTTCATGTTTCTTCTTTTCTGTGCGCATGGGTCACGTTCTTTTTTTTCTTCTAAGCGCAAGGGCATCATGTTGCTTCTTATTTTCTGCACCATGGTCACGCTTCTTTTTCTTAGCGCATGGATCACGTTTTTTCTTTTTTGTAGCACATGGATCAGATTTCTTACGCAGGGGACATGCGGATCTCTTTGCGTCGAGTTTTCCGTCCTGAAGGAGATTTCGGTAGTTTTTTTGTTCTTTTGCATAAGTCTGGCTAGTTGCCCTAGTTGCGCGACGTGTTCCGCTTCGCCAAGACTTTCACATCCTTCAACGTTTATGAGTTCTTTCTTTTTTTGAATCATATTTTCTTACATGGATCTTCCATCTTCTCAGTAGCACAAGATTCTTTCGTTTTGCTTTTCATCTTTGCAGACTTGAGAGGACTTTTTTGTCCTCTTTTCTTAATCGCACATGGAATCCTTTCGCACGAAGGTCAGTTTTCCTTTTCTCTGGAGCACGATGGGATCAGATTTCTTTCTTTTCTGATGACCACATTGGATCGGATTTCTTTTTTTCAGTAGCGCATGGATCAGATTTTCTTTTTTCTGAAACACAACGGTTCAGATTTCTTTTTTCAGTGGCACATGGGGATCCTTTATCATCCTGCCTAGCCTAGAGCGTTCTTTTTGCGAAAAACGCCACGCGATCAGATTTTTTCGTGTGTTGGGCGGCAAGGATCTTTCCCACGACTAGTAGAACGTTTCTTTTTCGGTAGACATGCGATCCAGATTTTCTACCTTTCTTGCTGCGCAATGGATCTTTCTCGCACTGGGAAGAACGTTTTTGCTTCTTAGGTAAGACATGCGATCCGATTTTTATCCTTTTTGCTGCGCAAGGATCTTTTCCTCGACTGGAAGAACGTTTCTTTTTTGACGCACCATGGAGCAGATTTTTTTCTTCTCTGGAGCGCATGGATCTTTTTCACCGCGACTAGCTTGAACGTTTCTTTTTAGGCGCGCCATGGATCCGATTTTTTCTTCTCCGAGCGCATGGATTCTTTTTTCCGCGGACTCGTGGAACCGTTTCTTTTTGGTTACACCCCAAGGGATCAGATTTTTTCTTTTGTGGAGCGCATGGCATCTTTGGCCGCGACTAGGTGAACGCGTTTCCTTGATTAGCGCGCACATGGTATCAGATTTTTTCTTCTCTGGACGCGCATGGATCTTTTACCGCGACTAGTTGGAACGTATTCCTTTCTCTTTCCTAACGCACATGCGACCGATTTTTTCTTCTCGGCGGAGCGATTGGACGCTTTTCCCGCGACTAGTGGACACGTTGCTTTTTAGGCGCACATGGCCATCAATTTTTTCTTCTCTGCGAGCGCATGGATCTTTTCCGGCGGGGACTAGATTGACGTTCTCTTCTTTCTAGCGCGCACATGCATCCGATTTTTTCTTCTCTGCGCGCATGCGATCTTTCTCCGCGCACCTAGTGCGGAACGTTTCTTTTAGGACCGCTACATGGATCAGATTTTTTCTTCTCTGGCAGCGCATGGATCTTTTTCCCGCGACTAGAATTGAACGGTTGAGTCCTTTTACGCAGCAACCATGATCAGATTTTTCTTCTCGGGAGTGCATGATCTGTTCCCGCGGACTAGTTGGAAACGTTTCTTTTATAAGGCGCACATAGGATCCGATTTTTTTCTCTCTGGAAGCGCATTGGAGCTTCTTCCGCGGGACCTAGGTGACAACGTTTCTTTTTGGGTAACACATAGGCATCTGATTTTTTCTTTGGTTGGAGCGCATGGATTCGTTTCCGCGACTAGCCCTGAACCGTTTCCCTTTTTAGGGCACATGGATCCAGATTTTTTCTTTTCGGGGAGTGCCATGAATCTCCCCTTTTCCCCGCGCACTAGTGGAACTTTCTCAGGGCGCACATGGATCAGATCCTCTTTCTCCCGTGCCATGGATCCTTTTTCGCGATAGTGGCACGTTTCCTTTTTGGCGCACATGGATCCGATTTTTTCTTCTCGGAGCGCCATAAATCTTGGTTCCGGCGACTGTAGAACTTTTCTTTTTAGCTAGACATGGATTCCGATTTTACCCTTCCGTGGCCGAAGCCCGGCGAGGCTTTTCCCTCGACTAAGAACGTTTCCTCTTTTTGGAAACACCGGAATTCAGATTCTGTCTTTGTTGCTCACCCCTAGCGCCTGGAATCGTTTCCGCGACTCGTGAACGTTTTTTTTAAGGCGCACATGGATCAGGGTTTTCCTCTTTCCAAGTTAGCGCATGGATCTTTTCCCTCGACTTAGTAGACGTTTTTTTTGTTTACACCAGGATCAGATTTTTTCTTTGTAGTCTGCACATGAATCTTTCCCTCCCGCGACTTGTAGAACGTTTCTTTTAGGTGCACAAGCGATCTTGATTTTTTACGTTTGTGAAGAACATGATCCTTTCCGCGGCTCGTAGAACGTTTTCGTTTTGGGCCAGCACAATGGATCAGATGTTTGCCTTCTCTGAAGCACAATGTGATCTTTGGTTCTGCTGACTGGATTTCTAGAACGTTTCTTTTTAGGTAGACATGCGATCAGATTTAACCTTCATGGATCTTTACCACGACTAGTACACGCTGGGAACACAAGGATTCTCAATTTTTCCTTTGTTGTAGCCGCATGGTCTTTCCCGCGACTCGCGCTTGAACGTTTCTTTTTTAGGTGCACCATGATTCTGATTTTTTCTTTTTCCGGGAGAGCATGTGTCTTTTCCTTTGTTCGGAACTTTCTTCGTTTTTTTATTTTTGGAACACCATGCGATTCAGATTTTTTCTTAGTTGCCCGCACGGATCGGATTTCTATTTCTTCTGTAGTGCCATGGACCCTTCCCTTTACTACTCGGCGTTTCCTTAATTAGGGCTACAAGGATCAAGCTTTTTTTTTTGAGTTGCCAGCGCATGATCAATTTTCTTTTTCTCTGCTCACATGAATCTCCCTTTGCTGGTGGGAACGTTCTTATTTAGGAAAGACATGGATCGATTTCTTTCCTTTTTGTAATAGGAACACGGATCAGATTTTTTTTTCTGTGTGAGCGCATGACGATCTTTTCCTTTACTGCTCGAACGTTTCTTTGTAATTCATGGGTTATCGGATTTCTTTTTTGTTGGAACACATCTGTATCAATTTTTTTTTCGTGGCACATGGATCCAATTTCTTTTTCTTGAGCTTAGCGCCAGAATGGGTCTTTTGCTACGTGTGGTGGAAGTTTCTCTTTTTTTGCGAATGCATGCCCGATTTCTTCGGTTAGAGCACCAAGGAATCCGGTATTTCTTCTTTTCTTGTACTCGCAGGGATGCCTTTCACACTTTTTAGGGCTCCACGATCCCCCCTAACTCACTCGAAGCACCCGCGGACTCACAACGACAAACCACAACACGTACAACGCAGACGCCCACAGGTCCTTTTAGGAACACATTTGATCAGATTTTTTCTTGTAGTAGCCACATGGGTCAGATTTTTTCGGTTTCAGGTGCGCATGGATCTTTAGGTTTCTTACTCAAATTCACGGGCTGTCGATACACATTTTTAATATGTGACGGCGGCGTTGGATTTTTGCGGCGCGATCGCGAAGAAGAGATTTTGGTGGATCTTTTGTGTAAATTGCGAACAAGGCTCTTACTTTCTTTTTTTTTTTGGAAGGTTCGGTGCCGAGACGAGTGACTCTTTCTTGGGCCCATCCGCCTTTTTGCACATGGGATCCTTTTTACCTATTGTGCTGGCTTACCTGAAACTGGCCGTTTATGTTCTTTTCCTTTACTTGGTTTTTCGAGTGCCGAGTTTCTGGTTTTTTAGGGGGTTCACAGGCATCGCCTTTTTCGCCGCATTTGTTTTCATCAGTGGGTATTTGGCGTAGTTTCTTGCTCCTGGTACAGAGGGCATTACAGCAGCCAAGTGATTTTGGGTTTCTTAGCCTTTATGCCCCCTAGCGTTTCCTTAAATGCTTTACATTTCTCATACTGCCCATTTTTCTCATTTTTCGATATTAAAAGAAAACGCTTGCCCTCCAGACGGACGGTTAGAAAGCGGTTCCAAGAAGGTGGGATCCTTTGTCGATCCATCTCTCTGTCCAGGAGGTCCCAGAGGCAAGTGATTTCGCAGATTGGCCTTTTCCCCTGAGCGGCTCCTGCGTCTGGCTTTTTTGCGGGGCCTTTCTTTCCAGGGGCCCAGAAGCGGGAGTATTTCGCAGAACCGGAATTACACGACCGGATCCTTGAGATCCTCCACTTGGTTTTCTTTCCGGGGCCTCCTTTCCAGGGGTTCAGGAGGAGATTTTCTTTCCGATCCTCCCTTTTGCCTGTGCAGAAACTACAGATTCCGAGCTAGGTTTCTTCGCGGGTCCTCCCTTTCCGGACGAGGAAGCGCGGATTCGCGACTTTGATTCTCAGATCCCCCCTTTGCCAGCGGACGCCATCGCTTGCAAACTTTTTCGCGGCTCCTCCCACTGCCGCTTGCGCTGCACTAGGCCGAAGCTGTCTTTTGTTACCGTCATTCTGAGCTAAAAGCATTTGCACATTTTGGAGATTGTGTTTTCAAACGAATTCTTCGCAGAGGTGAGGGCGTTCACTTTACGGTGTTGCGTGCTGCGGCTGTGGTTTGGACTGGCTAGTAGGCTTTGCGCGTGTTGCCCTTTCCCTCCCACGGCCGTCGTCGCTTTTCTTTGAAGCGCGGATTTCGTCCGACCGCCCAAAGTTCGACCCGCCAGATGACGAATCCTTCCACCAAGAGAAACAGGCATTGGAGTTCGTATTGCTGCAGGTGGACAAGCTGCGGGTACTGCTCCATGCGTTCGGCACGGTGTCGGTGTTGGAGCGCTCTGTGGAGAACTTCGAAGGGCGCTGTATACACAGCAGGCTCCGCGACATGCCCCGCCGCGCCCCGCCCCGGGCAGCGGTGTCCGCCCCGGTGCCTGCCGATAGTCGCGGCGGATGAGACTATCGCCCCCTGTCCGCACGCGCCGGTTCCTTCGAGCCCCAACTTCGACGCTTTTGCGTTTGCCGCAGCTACGTTCACGCTCCAAAAACAAACCTCCCAGCACTTGTTGATTGCGTGGTCATTAGCTCATACTTGTCATCATGTATCACTTAATTACCCAGAAATAATTAAGAAGAAATATAAACTGGTTTAAAATAGTTGCCTTATTAAGACCAATTCGTTTATGTCGGGAAGAATGTTTTCTTATACAACAACCGAACGTTCATTATAACGAATGGTGATTTCAAAATGGAATTTGTCATTGGTTTTTTTACCTAAGGAAAATGGGCGGGCGTAAATATATATTGAGCTCTGTTAAAATTTATATAAAAATTTTGAAAAAGCTTCTTTCAAAAAATGGGGAGGAAGAATCAAATGGTCTCCTTTTTTAATCAATTTAGTTAGGGTCCACTGGAATTATTTTTTCATTTTTTTTTTTTAAAAAATTTTTTTTTTGTGTTTTTTTTAAAAAAAAAATTTCTTCCTC